>CM057165.1:7055469-7096059 GCA_029962745.1 Echinometra lucunter
GCCCCCCCCCCCCCCCCCCGTAGCGCCACCCCTGCAGGCCACAGTTCGAAAATCTTCTTTGGACTGGAATACACTGTACTCCGGAGTGTATTCCACAATTCCGAGAGTAGATTTCCAATTCTAAGATAAGAGATTCCTGTATAAACTCCTCAGAGAACTGTTGTCCACTACAATGTTCAGAGAGATATCATGGAAGACTGTGCACATCCGTTGAAAAAAAGCTAGGGCGTACTCACTTTTTGCCATCAATTTAAAACAATAACCTTATTATCCTTATTATCGTTTGGTCACTTTTCTATATTCACGTATTCTATGTTTATGCAGCCTTTGTATTTGTACATATTTGTTGTAATTTCATTGTAAATGTGGAATCTGAATAAGTCAAATCAAATCAAATCAAATCCTTCACTGTTTTGGAATAAATATTATGCACCAACGTACGTAGCACTGAATGTCTTCTCTTCCAATAAGTAAAGAAACTGTTAGAATTGTGATCGTAACACATTTTTACAGTGGAATTTTCCATTTTAGTGAAGCATGTGCGTACTTTTATTTTAAATACTGCCCTTCTCTACTTGATATATGTGTTCGATCCTGTCCCTGAAAAAGCTCATAATCCTTCCTCCCCCCCCCCACAAAAAAAGCAAAAACTTACCATTCTGAATCAAATATGGTCTAGAACATTGCCTGCACAAGCTGGTGAAAAGTGTTGCTGTATCGTCTAACACAGCTATAAACAGTGACGGTGCTATCCTTGGTTTACTGGTGATAAAGAGCATTTCCTATACGCACCACTGCTCACGCGTCTGTACCCCCGTTACATGAATAATACAGGGGCGACCCGGGTTTGGAGCATGGGGGATGCACCCCCCACTTCTGAAATGGATGTGTATGTGTGTGTATTGAAACATATATAAATGTGTATTAAATGAAGGAATCATTCCTCACCCCCGTATGGGGACCTGTCTACGCTAATAAACAAATATCGCATGACAACAGACCGAACACCCACCCCCCCCCCCCCCCCCGTATATCTCGATCGTAAATATTGCCGGAAATTGACTGAACTTACGAAACAAAAACCCCTGTGCATCTGTCCATCAGATCTATGTGCGAACATTTATTCCAATGACGTAATCTGAACATGATTTCTATCAAAGTTAGGCTACTTAAAAGGGTACTGAGATTGCACCAATTGACCTCAGTGATCTGTCGAAAGTAGACCTACATTTAGTTTCAAACGTATTTATAGTTCGAAAGGCCAACATTCGGCGATTTATGGTCGATGCGGAGTCGGTTCCCGGTGTGAATGAGTCGATATTACGTTACGAATGTTTCTTAGAAATGCAGCTAGGAACAATTTGACGCAGTGATGCTTCATCAACACCAAGAGTACAGCAGACCCCAGACTGACTCCAGGCAGATTAATATATTTCAGTTTTTATTTCTTTCTGATGAGGTATAAATTTATGACTTGGTATGATGAGCGTAAAAAATAATGATGAAAAGATAGCAACAAAAGCCAAAAAAAAAAAAAAACCACGAAAATTCTGAATTCGTCCCGAGGACGAATTAGGTCGTCGTCCTGATCTGATGATGGAATGTAGAATGCACCT
Organism: Echinometra lucunter; assembly: GCA_029962745.1. Taxonomy (NCBI): domain Eukaryota; kingdom Metazoa; phylum Echinodermata; class Echinoidea; order Camarodonta; family Echinometridae; genus Echinometra; species Echinometra lucunter. The sequence continues at coordinate 7,057,086 of CM057165.1, forward strand.
GGATGATGTAGAAATGCAGAAGGAAACAATTTGACGCAGTGATGCTTCATCAACACCAGAGTACAGCAGACCCCAGACTGACTCCAGGCAGATTAATATACTTCAGTTTTTATATCTTTCTGATGAGGTATAAATTTTATGACTTGGTAGTGATGAGCGTAAATAATAATGATGAAAAAATAGCAACAAAAGCACACACAAAAAAAAAAAAACACGAAAATTTTTAATTCGACACTGAGGACGAATTAGGTCGTCTGTCCTGATAACTGAATGGCACCTGGATGACGTCACAATGACCTGATGAACTGAAGAAAATGTAAACATCTGGGAAGAAGACTAACGTCATAGAAATGGGACGATTCGATTCGATATCGCAGTATCGCGAACAGTCGACCCAAATTACACGCTAACGAATGAGATTTACAATAGGGTTGTACATACTTTTGTACACTGTATTGCAGTAGACAAAACAGGCAAAATAACGCAGTTTATTGCATTGTTTGTGATTTTATGTGTAAAAGAAGTCGAAGAAAATGGTAATATGAAAGGACAAAACAAGCAAAAAAAAACAAACAAACCAAATTGACACCTCCGTCGCCGGGAGTCGAACCGGGGCCCTTGAGGATGTGAGACATGTGCTTTACCCCGCTAGACTAGCATATGGCTCATAGAGATAACACGTAGATGGAAATGGAATTCGCATATCATATGTTCCAGTTAAACTTTCGATATGTTCCTGACATCTGATAAAAAATAAATGGCACAATGAAGATAGAGAATTTCCTCAGCTACACATACTCGAAGCTGGGCGAAAATAGAGCAGAAATAATGGAGCTGTTGCTCAAAAAAGACGGGAATGTAGAATCAAGAATTGAGAAAATGTCATGTCCCATAGACAATACACGCAAAATGTGAAAAAATGACATGCCTCCATTTGTCGTAAAATTAGACCATGATGCTGTTCTCAAAATGAAAAATAAAGACAAGCCTTATGATAGAAAATTGTTTCAGCTACAACATATTGAAATCTTGGAGAAAATTGACGAACAATAAGCGAGATAGTCTTGATAAAAGGTAAAACATATGACGTCATAATTTTAAAAATGACATTTTGAGTTCACATGAGAATATGGCGACGTTCCAACATTTTTGACACCATTTTTTTCATGAATTCAAATCTTCAACTCATAGGCTTTCAGAAAATGTAAAAAAAAAATGGGTGTCCCCGTTCTTTTTAACGAGCTGTGGCGGATTATAGATAGGTATGTTTTTTACATTATATTGCCCATTGAAGCGCGTACGGTTTTTGAACTTTGGCGCGCTTACGACCTTATGGTAAGTTAAAATCAATTCTAACTGGATGGAAATTGTCAAGAAAAGTCTCAGGATTCCAAATCAAGTAAAAAAATGACTTTTAAAATTATATGGGACTTGTGCGCGCGCAAAACAAAACGCGGGCGCGGGCGCTTACGCGCGGAAAATTTTAAAATGCTGAACATGACCTGAAACGTGTGCAAAATGAATATGAGTCGATTCTGAGCATTTTTTTCGATTTGCGTGCGCGTCTGACTGTATGGAATTCTTTGGACTATTATGGACTGTCATCATGCCAAATATGAACAATTAATGACAATGCGTTATGAAGATATGATCAAGACAAATATTTACAAAATGGCGCCTGCATGACGTCATGATGACCCGATGACCTTGAAAAATTGATATGTTCATGTCGTCGATAGGCCTGATGACTGACGAAAATTTCATGAAAACTGAATCAGCCAATTTTTGAGAAATCACGCGGAAAAAATATGGCGTGGGAATAAAAATAAAGAAAATTCTGACAAAATTAAGAGATGATCTGTCATAGATGACAGACCACCTAATAAATAAAATTCCAGCAAAATAAAGAGGCGGTTGATCGCTTTCCTTTGTTAGTGGCTATAGCCACTAACAAAGGGAAAGCGATCAACCGCCGATCTGAGCTAATCACAAAATGCCGTCACAACAATAGGGAGAAGAAACCACCCGACCGTAGCCGTTCCGTGCATCCATCGCCCCAAACGAGGGAAACCCAGTAGCCAGTCCGCCTGAAGATCGCCAAGCGTGAAACCGCCGGTAGCGGGCAACCCAGCCTTTGAGGTATGTCTATATATATATATATATATATATATATATATATATATATATATATATATATATATACTACATATCGCGAGCAGCATGCTTCGTCATGAGGCGCTACCGCAACACTTCCAGCGTATCGGCCATGACTGAAGAACTGAAGTGGCCATCACTAGAAGATCGTCGTAGAATTGCACGACTAGCAATGCTGTACAAGATACACCATGACCTTGCCTGCATAAGAAGGTATCAAGATGAGCTACACCCCCTCTCCACACGTCAGAAAAGGCGGGCCACGATCAACAGTTCGCCCTTCCTCACTGCAAAACTCAATACCATCAGTACTCCTTCACCCTACCCCACATTAAGCAGTGGAATGGACTCTCCCAGCATGTTATCAAGGCCAACTCCATCGACGCTTTTGTGTCAAGGGCCTCGAGACGGGAGTTATACACAACTCATCCGGCAAAATATTCATCAATTTATTTTTATATTATTTACTATTCGATATCTAAAAAAAAAAAAACAAACTAAAACAAATTCAAAGTCTCAACCAAATGGAAATATTTCTGCAATGTGCAAGCCGACCTCCTGGAGAGTGACAGAATAATAATGTATTTTGCATAATGCCTGCAGTACCGTCTCTCTTCTCTTATATTCTTTACTCGTTTATCTCTGTGCTCTTTCCTTCTTCCTTCTTCTGCTTCTCAAGCAATATTGTTCATTTATTTTTTTACTATTACTTCTATAGATTTGAGTAATAGTTTTTCTATGTTTGTAATAATTTATTCTGGTATTTTCTAGTGGCTGTTTTATACTATGCAGTTGTTTGAATTTTATTGTACATATTTGTATTGTTTTTTTATCCAGGGCCCCATGGAAGATCAACTCCTTGTTGAATGGGCACCCTGGTGAAATATGAATTAATAAATAAATAAAAAATATAATAAATAATCAGCTAGCTGATTGCTGTCGCGCAAACAAGGAAGAAGAAGAGAAGAAAGAAGAAGAAGAAGAAGAAGAAGAGAAGAAGAATAAAGAAGAAGATGTATATATATATATATATATATGTATATATATTATATATATAAAGCTATTTCTGCGCGGTTTTCATAGGTAAAAATAGACAAGAAGAATGTAGAACAAAAAACGTGGAGGATGAAAATAATTCCGATATTGGGGCATAGCCCTCTGTCAAGGAATGACAAAATTATTGAAAGATCGAGAGAAAATAGAAGAAATGTAAGAGGAATAAGGGGAAGAGGAAAAGGATAGAGGAAGGGAAAAAAAAAAAAGAAAAAGCGAAAGAGAAAAGAGAGAGCGCGCGCGCAAAGGGGAGGGGGCGGAGTGAGAGAATTTTAAAAAAAGGAAAGGAAAGGAAAAGTAAAGAAGACATCAAAAGCAAACCAAAACGCGGCCAAATGGTCGCGTGGAAACAGGCAAAAAGACACCCCAAAATGTGACGTAACAATACATCAGAAGAAAAGAGGAAATAGGGAGACAGAGCTATAGGGAGAGAAAGGGGAAAAAGTGAGAGGAAAAAGGGAAAAAAGAAGAAACAAAGGAGAAGAAAAGAAAATAGCGAAAGAGAAAAGAGAGAGAGCGCGTAGAGGGGGTGGAATGAGAGAGGAAGAAAAAGAAAAGAGGAAGAAAAAGAGGAAGAAAGAAAAGGAGGAAGGAAAAATCAGAAAGCAGAAAGTAAAAGACCGAGGCTGAAGAAAAGGAAACAAGAGAGATAGAGAGAGAGAGAGGGAGAGAGAGAAGGAAAGAAGGGGCAAACAAAGGAGAAAAAGAAGAAGAAGAAGAAAAAAAAAGGAAAGAACAAGAAAGAGAAGGAAGAAGGAAAGAAAAAAAAAAAAGAAAAAGAAAACAAAATTACGTGATAGGAAAAGAGCGAAAAGACACGTTGATCCCTCTGGGTTGGAGGCAGCCAAGACGGTAAATCATGCGTTCTTCCTCCCGCTTGGGCTCTTTGCCCGTTTCAACGCGACCATTTGGCCGCGTTTTCGTTTGCTTTTGATGGGGAAAGAAAAAATGCATGTAACACAATATACACAAATTGGTACACATGCACTGGTGTACAAAATGTACACATACAATTATGCACGTAAGAGAGAGAGAGAGGGGGGGGGGGGTGAAAATGAGAGGTTGAAAAAATGTCTCCGCCGGTAATCGAACCCGGGCCTTTGGCTATGACCGCCAATGCCTTAACCACTAGACCACGGAGACGGGTCAGTGGTTTCGGAGTCGCCGAATGTGGGACAAGAAAAGGTTCCAATCAGCACTATTTTCAAAGAGTGTATTAATCACTTTGGTTGGTTGTTGTATTGGGGTTGTTATTCTGTATCATTACTTTTGTCTGTTTATACAATGCTAATAAACTCTTGATGAACACTTCGGCGCATTGTAAAGCGAACAATGCTCTGCCCCTTCAATCCATTGTCCTAGCTTCTCACCTTTCTGGCGCTATTGCAAACAACATACCTTGCAATGATATATGTAGATCGCTTCCTTTCACATTGAGATGAATATGAAAAATCGGCATAAGATTGGGTTGTTTTTGTTTTGCCCAGCTGAAATATAACATCAGGAAATTTGAATTTTGTCCGTTTACATCTTGTTTACATGAAATCAGGTATTGTTATACTACTTTTACACTATGTTGCCGGCGTCCACGTTTAATAATAATGAAACTCAAACAGCGCCAAATCCCTCTGTGGAGTGCTCAAGGCGCTTCTGGCAACCGTGAACAAACGGGATGGGCGTGACACAGCGCAGGGGACGGGATGGACAAACGTGACAGTCCATGATTGCCGTGGATGTCGGGCCAGATTTTTTAATTTGTCCAAAAAAAAAATTGCCACGGCAGGTCACGGTGCGGATGGATGAACGCAACAAACTTGACATGACGTAACAGGCTGTAACAAAACTGGAGGTGGAGATGGAGGGGAAGCAAAATGTCCAAATCACACGGCGCACTACGTTTCGGGGCAAACGTGGCTGCCGTGGCCGCCAGGTATATAATGTAAATTAAACGTAGCATAGCGCGTTTTCTGTTGGCTAAAAGCTGGCTGTGTGACATCCAACAATTTATTGTATTGTCGTGCAATAACTACTCATCTTGAAACCTCTCTCCATCTCTCATTGTCTCTTTCCTGTATCTCTCTCCCTCTCTCAAATACATACTCTTCCCCTTTCACTGCAATTATATTATTATTATATATTACCATTTATTGTAAAAAACAGTACATGTATGACTTTGTGCTAAGAAAAGTTCATTTGTGAAAAAAAAAAGACTTCTGACAAACTGACAAGTACTGCCCAATAACATTGAGATGACATGAATAAATCATTTATTGATTCTGACCTCAGAAAATAAAGGAGGATGTAATGATGTCAATCATAAACAATGAATTTGAAAGCAAAGTATAATAATTACTATAATAATATTGGATATATATGTAGCGCACTTATCCCCAGAGGTGTTCCAAGCACTGCAATATTACCCTGGCTCAGCTAGGCTACCAATTTATAGTGCTCACAGCATTCAAGGAATTCCTTCCTGCTGGTACCCATCTACACCTGGGTGGAGAGTGGCAAACGTAGATCATATCTTACCAAAGGCAAAGGACGTTAGTGCCGCGCAGGACTCGAACTTGGACGAGATCCACAGTCCAGTGACGTATCCCTAGACCATGACACCTCTACATATATATATGTATATGTATATAATATATATATATATATATATATATATATATATATGGGTATATATATACCCATATATATATATATTTTTTTTTTTTTTTTCTCTCTCTCCTCTTTTTCTTAAGGAGCAAGAGATGTTATAATACATATATGTAGTGGTAATGTGCAATTTTTTGCGTTACGCGAAGTGAATAGTCAAAGTGTATTTTCTAAAAGTAGTGTAAGAAATACACTTACCACTGGCATTTTTCAAATTTAGCATGGATACTACCAGAAGAAATGCCTCTCTCTCTCTCCTTTTCTTTTTTTTTAATGGGGGGTGTATTTTGTGACAATTTTACAATTATGTGAGTACTTTCATATTTTTGTGCAGGAAACCTAGATGACAATGGCTACTTCAATGATGTTTAAATGTTCATAACCACACCCACACACAGAGAAAAAATAGGGAGAGGTACATGTATTCATTTAAAATTGTGCATAAATTTGCATGATCATAGATTAAAAGTTTTACAGCCAACATTGTACTGCAGTTTGGTTATGTCATGGTAACTAAGCACACATCTTTCTCTCTTTCATCGTCCAAACCATGATTAGAAAGTGTTCTAAAGCTGTTCTCAACCTTTTGCAGCCCTAAAAATCTGGACATTACAACCAGGTACCATGACATAGGAGCAATTGTTAAAGGTCATGTCACTGTACAAGGATCTAGTAGTATATTACAGTATATCTACGATAACAACTTCCCACCAAATGATTAAGCTGGAAGAGGAGTGTTAATCAGTATTTTTCTATTAACATTTAAAGTTAATTTTTCATGTCACGAAAAATAGATCGAAGATTCAAAGTTTAATTCGACCATTAGAATAGTTCCCCTCTGCTGAAAGATAGCGCATACAAAATGGTTCACTGAAGTTGCTGTTACATGTAGAGTATGTGTGATGGTCACTGAGCGAGCTGCGCTGAGCTAGCCTCTGTGCTACTTATCTACTCTACTGCCAGTGAGCTGATTCGATTTGGTTACTTCAAGACTGGTAGCCAGATTTCATTTTATATTAGTAACTTAACCAACATATGACCAATAAGCTTAAATACACAGTATCAGAAGGGCAATCCTAAACTCATGCCAAGCTGTATGGATTTTCGTTAGATTTTGCAAAAGGTTGAGACTACCTTTGAAAATAAAGAAAAAAGGACCAGAATTGCAATAATTCTGTGTGCACTGCAACTGTACCTAATATCATAAAAAAGTGTTAGACAAAAAATATTGCTCATAATGTAGATAGTGTATTCTGTATCATATGTTTGCATTATTAAAAAAAAAAGGAGGAATCGGTTTCAAATTTCTGTGTACCAGTAAGCTGTTTGTAACTACACTGCACATTGCTGAGCACTAAATTTCAAAGAATGCAGATAGAAACTGACAAAAAATGAAGGAGAATCAATTTAGATATAGTGGATAGGTGCTATCGAAGGTATAGTACTTGCACATCTATCAGTAAATCAGATGAGTAAAAGATAGCACAGATGTGCAGCGACATGCTGACTTCATGTCACCAACAAATCTCCACAATTCATTGTTTGTTCTGTATTCATGCTAGAGATTCTTAGCTCGGCAGTTACATGAAACTGCTTGAAGATTACTCCAGTAGAAACATCTCAGATTTCAAAATATGAGAGTCAGCATCTAATGAGACAACCCCACCCCCATTTGCTCGACTTTTAGATTTGCAGCTTATTGGTTCAGTGGAAACTCACTGTAACAGGGACCTTAGAATCAGAAATCTTGTTATATCAGGGTAAAAAACCGAAAGCGCCTTAGTAATGACGTGGGACTAGGTAAATGACCTAGTCATATTGAGAATCTCACCATATCACAGCTCTTTATAACAAGTTTCCACTGTATTCTTCAGCAATCTGGTAACAGATTGCAACAAGTGAACTGCCGAAGACATTCAAACATGGCTTTTAATTCCTTCGAGCAGAAAACGGTTCCATTATTTCATAACCCTGAGGAGCTGAGGACTACCGAATTCTGTATTGTGTATTTCTTGAAAAATCACCACCTGTGGATGTGAAATGGCCAACTGCATGACGTGTGCGCACAATATCCGGTGCCTTTGGCTTGTCAAGTGCTTCACCTTTACTTACTTATGATTTGATAGGCTTCTGGGATCCTTCAAGGACCTGCTCTTGCTTCAGCCTACCGCACCATGATCCAGTCCAGCTACAGGATCCGGTCCATGGTTGGCTTTCCTCTTCACACCTTTTCCCCTCCCTTTACCCCTGCCCTTGCCCCTCCCGTCCTCCTTGTTCCCATCATCACCCCCCGCGTCTGCAGGAAGCCTGGGACCACTGTCTGGAGGCACCAAGCCATCGCTGATCTTGTAGTAGACGATGGTAGAGTCAGAGTCGGTGATGGCCAGGGTTATGGCCCGCTTGGCGCGGTGTTCCTCAGGGATGACAGCCTTTGAAGGTGTCTTCAAGGAATCCTGTTGACTAGAATGCTCTGGATCAATGGTTGCAAGGAAGACTCTCAAGCTGAAACAACCAAAGTAAAGAGAGAGAGAGAGAGAGAGAGAGAAGAAAATCCTTTTTAAGATCCAGAATGTTAAGGTAATGGAAAAAAAAAACTTTCCCATGTATTTATGCTGAAAATTCTTGCACTGATATTCAGTTAAAATTAATACAGGAGACTTTTCTTGTTATAGCCATTACCTGATTACATCAGAACATACATAAAAATCCACATTATGGGACTACATGTACACTAATGAAGGTACATGTACATAGTTCTGCTGCCACTTAAAATGTACTCTCATTTTTAAGTTATGAAGGTATTAACATTTCTATTCTCTAAATTACCAAACAAAATCTCAGGTTATATTGAAAAACTGTTTTAAAAGTACTCATTTCAGACACTAAATTACCAACAATGATGGATGAGCAAGTCTGTCACACTTATGAGCTCATGAATACCGATACAGAATGTTTCTTTAAAAGGGTACTGCGCATCTCAGAATATCGGACGCTCATGAACATTTGTGCTTTGTTTTGAAGACAGGCTACACTGAAGTATTAAAAAAAAAAAGTCAGGCCAGGTCTTGTGCTATACCATGATTAAAATTTTAAAATGCATCCAGCTAGCATTACCTGCCCACATTGCCTGATATCTCTTCACTGTGCTCATAACTTGTGTGTGACATGACTGTGTTCCCCAGCTGAATGATTTTTGTCCATTTGAGCACACTGAAATTTGCTTGATTGTTATCACAGGAATAAAATACCAATCTTTTTCTTTGCTTTAGGGGCTTGAGATTTAGCACTTTATCTGAATTCTTGTTAGACATGTAGCTGACCTCTTTACATTAGGTTTGTGCAGCCTCAGAATTACAAGCATGTAAATTTGGGACTGTGACAATATCGTCATTCTAACCATTACAACATTATGGCTGACCATGTATTCCAGTGCAATGTTACATTTTATATGGACAACTTATAGGACTATTGCAATAAAATGTAGGTGCAAACACTTTTTTACATGTGTCTCCTGAACAGGATTTTGGAAGGAGATGTACAATATTCTTTTGTTGTAGTAGGTTTTGTTGATGCTGCACCCTACAAACTTTCATTATACCTTGAGGGTGAGAGAGTGGCTTTAGCTGGGAGCGGTAGAACTGCCGTGATGTCATCCTTCTTGTTAGCTTTGCCAGTGATGTAGGCCATGCGTAGAGCCCTGCAGGGATGAATCTCCGTATGCCACCAGTTCTTGCCTGGGAAAGGAAACATTAGCATTAACGTTAGTAAAAGGTTTGAACACTTGATCAGACATAAAAGAGTCACACATTAAACAAAAAGACACTCTGCTCTGTATGTTAGGGGACCCCTAAAAAACTGTATGTTGTAGAGAGAGAGAGAATTATTTGAGGCATCTAGTGAAATATGAGAATGGAAACAGCAACAAAGTAGAGAATATACAGAGGAAGAAGTTAGAATTGTGCAGTACTCCCCTGTTCCATTCCCAGTGTTATAAGAAAAGGCATCTTGTGAATGTGTGAAAATTGAAGTAGAGCATAATGCAGAATTATAGAGAGGACAAGTTAGAACTTCACAGCACTGCTCCTTAGTGCTCAGCAGGTCCCATTCCCTCCCCAGTCCCCATATCTCCACCCAACCCTTAATAACAAACAAAAAAAGTGAGTGAGAGTTATGAGAAAAGGCATCTAGTGAATGTGTGAAAATTGAAGTAGAGCATAATGCAGCATTATAGAGAGGACAAGTTAGAACTTCACAGCACTGCTTCTTAGTGCTCAGCAGGTCCCATTCCCTCCCCAGTCCCCACATCTCCACCCAACCCTTAACCTATTCGTGACAGGAATTATTTAAAGCCTAATTTGATCAGCTTTTATTCTTCAAATTGGCAACACCAACATTTTTCTTTCATTGCTACATTTTTCTTATAAAACGTCATGTATCTGAAATGAATATAAATTGACAGAAATTATGATGAGAAGTCAAAATTTGCCAATTTACAGGGGAAAACGGTGATTTTAAACTTTCTATCACATTGCCAATTTAAGGATTTTAATGCTTATTTTCCTTTAAAAAATTTTCAGCATCAATCAATGAATATTGACGCAACCAAAATGGGCACAGTTTGTGTAGAATTTTTTGCCCTTTCTGCTCATGTATTTGGTATGATTTTTAGGGCTTTGCATCAAAAGATATTAGGCCAAACCACAAAATGTGGACCTCTGTCATGAATGGGTTAATAACAAACAAAAAAAGTGAAAACTTGTGAACAATATAAAAATTAGGCAGGAAATTTGATAGCTCTGGCAAAACAAAAAAGGCTCTTCCCTTCCCTCGGTCACAGCTGAGGGGTCAAAAATATCCTGAAATCCACATTTGGGGGTTTCCTTGGCATCACGACTTTTAAAAAAACTTTAGGCAGATGATTTTCTGCTCATAAAATCATGCTCTTTTAAATGAACTAACATTGTTTCAGCATTGGGCACCCCCTTTAAAGGCTCCACACAGCACTGGTGTCTTCCAGTAAGGCCTTCCTCTACATTGCTTCTCTTGAGTTTCTACCCATGTTATGTTTGAATGAAGAATGGATGTAGAGAAAAGTGAGGAGAAAAAAGAAAACTCTGGCAAAACAGAATATCTGTGTTGGTGTAAATATCACACAAGTAATGATAACTGATAATGGTAAATTGCTGTTGAAACGAAACTGACTACAATACAGGGAAAAGTTATCAAACATAACCAGACTACATTCAGTTTACAAGTTTCCAGAAATCGGAGATCACATGGTTGGAGAGAGGGCCCATGACGCATGCTCAGTGATCAGTTGCTCTACCTCAGTTTTGTACACTATAAAAAGACTACTGAACTTTAACCCTGGACTGAAGGCTATGCCACACCCTGACCCTTGGGGAGCAGGAGTTGCAATCCTTGAATATTATATCAACAACACAAGAATCTTTGTCAACATAATGTCTTCCCATTAAAATAGTTTTGTTGACAAGCTTGTGGACAGAAGGCTTGCTGACAACAGCACCACCTTCAGGTTCATGTCATAATGTGATCTACACCCCTTTGTTAAAAGAGAAGACACCAGTCAATGAAGAAACCTTACCTTCACAGAGATCCAAGTAGACCAGGAGTGTAGAAGAAATCTGCGAGGAGTCTTCAAAGCCCCATGACAGCATTTCATGGTACTGCATAAAATATTGAATAAAATGATAGCATTCTATGATAGTCTACTGCAACAAATTCAAGAAAATACATTTAGAAGGAAGAAAACTAAGCTCAATTTCAAAGAAGTAAACTACACAACATTTTAAAGTCCAAGTGTACCACGGGCATGTTTTCAAGAGTGACCAAATGGTAGTTCAATATTAAAAGAAATATTATATTTCATCTTTTTCTTGCTCACACTGCTCTTGTGCTTCTTCCTTTCTTTCCCCATCCCTTTCCAAGTCTTCTTCCTTTTCTCCTTCTTCTTCATTTACATTTAGTCTGATGAGAAAGCATATGTACATGTATGAGAAATTGAGAACACAATGTTGATTATCTTCATTACATCATGCATGAAGGTATCCAAAAATGCTCTTGGGTGTTTGGATATTCCCAACTGAAAACAATACCATTAAATTTAGCACTAGAGCACATGAGCAAGAGTAGTGGTCATTACTGACCACTAGGGTGCTTTAATGCTAATTTTGCAGGTATTGATTTTACCCTCCTCCCAAATCACATATTGCAGAGAATCATACATGATTTCCAAACACTTAATTCAACAAGAAAGTCCAAGTAACATTAGAAAAATGTGAAGAAATTTTCATTTTCTTTTAAACTTATGTTAAAAACTTTTGCTTTGTCCCAAATTTTCTCAGTTTGAGATTTGACAGTTTTGCAGCTGCATAAGCATGCACACATTGCATTTTGAACATTACTACATGTACCACTCACATTAACCCATAGAGGTACAGAGCTTTCTTGAGGTCTAAATTAATCATCTTCACTCCTCAAATTGACAATACAAATGATTTTTTTTCCACGTTTACATAGCTTGAAAAAAATAAATATGGATATAACATAAACCAAAATGAAATATAATTGTAAAATTGAATCAGAAATTTGAACACAGAAATAGTGATTATATATTATTCACTGTGTTGCCAATTTAAAGAGTTTAATGATTAGTTACACTTAAACTGCTCTAACTCGAGAACGCCACGCAATACAGCGATGGGAATGGGCTCACATTTGTCAGTGCATTTTTCTCTTTGTGCTAGTGTATGATATGTACTGCCCAACATTCTGGACCAATAGATACTGCAAAAGTGTCTCCTAAAGGTGACACTGTACCTCTATGGGCTAGTGCTCGGTTATACTAACCTCGCACAACAGACGTGCTGTAGCATGCAAATTGCAGACAATAGGAAAGTAGCATTCTACCAATGAATTTTTGGGGACAGAGGAGCGAGAGCTGTGTCACCAGTGATCAGAAAAATATATTTTAAAATTCACTTGATCAACATGATTTAAATCCAGTTAGAGGAAAAGAATGGAAATAGGATATTTTATTATACAAGGTGTGAAAGACAAATATTCTATATGAATTTGTTGATTATTTTAGTGATTTCAATCTATGACTATATAGGGCAGCATGTCCCATAAATCTGCACAGCTCACAAATTGACCCATTGAAACAAATAGGTCCCCATTGCCCCCACGGAAAACCAATTGGCAATTGGGAGTACATGGGAGAGTCGCAAATTCGCTGATCTCCCTGCGAAAAGCGCGGAGGCGAACAGAGATAGGGGTTGGCTGAGCAGATTTTCAACCGAGAGGACCTCACGTTAGGACCCTGGATTTACCTGAAAATGGAGAGTTAAAAGGAATCAATCATAAAATCGGTAAGCAATATAGTCTATAGTGTATAATGATATTTTATATTCATGAATAAAGGGGAAAAAATCGCTGATTTGAGGTAGTTTTCTCGTTGTGCTGCCCAGCACAATGAGATTGCATGCACAACGCTTCGGGGTGCTTCTGTCTCTATAAAGGAGTGCCGACCCTCCCTAACGACGACTGTTAGAGACAGAACACTTTGGTCTAAGTCACCTGTATCTCAGTAGCCAGCTTCAAGACTTAGGTGCAGAAAATCCAGTTGCGCTACGATTGCGCCTGTTCTTTTAAACCGCACGTAGATTAGATCTTCCACATCACTGCACATACAAATGCACAATTCTACAAGTGAGATGATACACCAATTCGATGGCCTGTACTTCCACAGATGAAGATGAAGAATGTCACTTTTGTAGCTGAGAGAATTCAGCTTCATCACAAACTCGATGTTGTCGCAATTTTTGCAGCAGGTTTACAATGATTTCCCATCCCCGCTTGCACAGCGCTGCGACAGCGCTGTGTATAGTTATGGTAGGTTAGGAATTTTGAACAGAAGTAGTACGACAGAGATGAATTTGTGAAGAAAGAAGAGGGATAGACATGATACTAGAAGAAGCAGGCTGTTCTGAATTTCAGATGGCAAGTATGGCATGGCATGGTTGGAACAAATGGAAGGTTAATAGAGTAGCACGAGAAAATTGCTGTGAGTCATTAGTGTCATAAAAGTTAAAACAGCTAGGGTAGTCTACAAGACACTCCTTGACTCTGGAGATGAAATCCTGGCGGAGATGATCAAGACAGCCGCATCTCTTGTTTTCCTTGTCATTAACACAACACGCAAAGATATGTGTGGGGCTGTATTGTACAACTAGCTACCAGATTAAGGGCATTCTACGGAGCATAATTAGACACGACAACTTATGCCCTACATTCACTTACCTTGGGGTGTTCTGAAAACCAAGAAAAGCGGTCTACTCTCACAACTTCCGCTCCTGAATTTAAACCACATGCCATTTAACTCGACTTTCACTTCGTTATGTATTCGTACTCGACTCGAAAAAGTCTCGCATAAAAATCCATGTACTTTCTCGTTTTCTGCGAGATTTCAAAGAACGCCCCTGTTATTATGTTAATTAATCGTAATTTTTTACCAATCGCAGTTTGAGTTGATGATGTCATATCAAAATTTTCCCACGACGCAGTAAACACTAGCATGTGGATTTCTAAATTTAGAGCAGAGTTGCACCATTAGGACTCGGGGTACTTACTCCTGAATGTCGCAATAGTTAAACAAATTCCTGAATATAAAATTATAGCTGAGCACTGCACGAGGCATTCAGTAAGAAGCTAGCGTGCAAGCAATAGCACGCATTTAAAGCTCTTATAGTGGAATAAAGAAATAAACTTGGCAAAATGGTTGCTGAGGTAGGAGAATTGCAGGTGGAATGCTCACCAAATTTCCGCGATAGGAAAACACCTGAAAAACACCCTACTGCAAAGCTTGCTGCCAAAAGGGCGGCGATGCTGGCTCGCAAACGTTCCAGGGGCTCGTCTAAAACTCTGTCTAAAGGAAACACTGAGTTATCAGAGCACAACGATGCTACAACTAATAAGAAGAAAAAGAGGAAATTTGTACCAGCCCCATGGCTGTGTGAAAACATGAAGGTGGAATCGACAGCACCGATTCGGTCCGATGTGGATGACGCAAAGGCAGTTATCGAAGGGAAATTACAACCAGGAAGTGAAATCAGATATAGTGATGAATCAGACCTACTGGATTTTCACGAGTTAGAACATGTTATGTTGTATCGCACGAGATTAAAGAAGAAAATGTGTTTAATGCATCAGGTAAGGAACGTACCTGATCTGAACTTTGCTACCAGACGCAAACTGGAAGACAAGGTAATAAAGCATGGGAAAAGGGTTGTAATCAACAGTAGCATAATGTCGCGACTGAAAGCACACGATGTTGATGTCACGTACCTAAAAGAGCTACGAAATGAAAAAACTTCCAAGATGCTGAGCCACCTTGGACTGAGAACAAGAAATGAGTTGGAGCAGTTACAAGAGCCATATAGGGTCAAGCGATCCGGTAATTCGTCGACGAACAAACCATCCAAGCCAGATTACACACGTCCTAAGAAATGTAAGGCATGTATGAGAGGTCTTTGTCCTGGTCGCCCTCGGACAGGCAAGCCTCGCTGGACTCGGGAGCAGAAGGAACTGCGACTGCAGGGCTTCAGCACGCATGACTACGCACTCGTGACTGAGGACGTCGACCATGACGACCCCGAGGAAGCGAACTTGCTGTGCTTCCTGCTTGACCTGCAGCACCGCGAGATGACGCCCGAAGACTACGACATGCTGCTCAGACTCGACGAAAAGATCGCGCCCAAAACCATAGCAGCCGACAAGCTGGGTTCCCTTCGAACGGTGACCGTTTCCGATGGAAGTACTAATGGCCCGACCGAGGGGGTTCGCTGGGAAGACTCTTTATGTGCTGTCTGCATGGAACCATTCGACAAAGACCAAACAGTGAAGTTCTTGCCATGCGAACATTTCTTCCATTCGAACTGTATTGAAATGTGGCTGAATAACAGTGGTAATACGTGCCCACTGGATGGACTTGAGGTATGACATTGGAAAAAAGGGCGGAATATATATCGTCTCTTGCCCTTCTCAGTTCAATGTGCTGTTAATATCGTTATGCTTTATACTGTTCAAGATAATTTTTCCTTTTTACTTTTCTGGTATTTGACAGAACACAATAACAAGGAAAATCAACCCCTTAATTCCATTTTTGAGTGATCTTATTTAAAATTTTGTCTGTACTACACTACTAACAAAATGAGCCTATTATCATCATCATTCCGTTGTTCAGTTTGTTGGTATACTTATTTGGGATGCCCCAAGCAATAGGCTGTGTTATTGCTACATAACTGCATGGCTCTTAACAGGGCATTAAAATCAGCAAAATATTCAAACCTTGATTCTTACGAGTATGCACTGCCAAATGTGCCTTATTTGACCGAAAAATGAGCATTGTTAAATGTCGAGTCTTGATTTGTGTACTTTATATCCTAGCACCCGAGTTTAAATGCATTTTGTATAGAGACACATTAGGAATCACTTCTGAATTTCCACTCATCTAGTCACATTTGGGCAGTGGCGTATCTGTAGGAAAAACGCACTCGGGGCAAACGCTGAAATTGCGCCCCCTTCCAACTTCTGCGGCCAATGAAAAAAAAAATGAAATTTGGCATCTCTCTGATTGGTCAGGATGTCTTTGTTTTTGTTTTTGCTTTTGCTATTCATCTGCGCCCCTTAAAAATGACGCTCGGGGCTCGTGTCCCCTTGCCCCCCCCCCCTCCCCAGATACGCCTCTGTATTGGGAATCACTTCGATTTAGAGTCGGAAATTCCACTCTTTAATCGATGGTACTATCGACACTCTAAAAACAAACTAATAAAATTTGATTAGGATCCAGATCAACCGGGGACTTATTAGTTTCTATTCAAATTTTGAATAGATTTTATGCATTTTTTATTAGATTCTGCTCAGAATTGAATGAAATCTAAAGAAAAATTAATAGTATCTATTCAAAAATAAAAAGAATCTATTAAAAATTTGAATAGAAACCTTGGCTCCTAATCAAATTTGATTATTTTGTTTTGTGTCCAATCTATAGTGTCCAATCTCAAAAAGAGCACGGTAGTGTATTGGTTTAGACATTGGACTCTCATACGAGCGGTCCCGGGTTCGATCCTTCCTTAAAGATCCTTACATATTTGGACACCATGTTTTGCTCACACAGTCCCTCTCGACCCAGGTGAATTAAATGGGTACCTACCTTGGCTGGTGTAAAGATAATTACAGGGCCTGCAGGAAGTCAATTTCAGTGATACTGATGTGGCTACCTTTTAGAAATAAAACCCCAGAGTGATTTCAACCACCGCTATCCTCTTAGGTTATCTGCAGTAATGTGGATTTCCATTCTTCGGCACTGAAAGAGTATTTGTAGACCAAGAGTCTTGCTAAAATTCGGAATTACCATGATTATACAAAGAGTAATCAGAGGCTATTATAGTTTTTCCATTATGATTTGATACTGTTGGTATTATTAGGTAAAACAATTTTAGGACAAGCTAATGTATGAGATGGCTCAAACACCTTTATGTGTTTGAATGGACGAAATTGACTACACCGTATTTAGCAACAATACAAATACGTTGATACTATTTCATGACATTATCTTTTATTCATGGTCAAAGTGATTGTACATAATTAATTACTCATAAACTTGCACAACCAGTAATCTATTCATGATAATTGAGATACTATAAACAGGGTATCGTGCCTGTGCCATTTTAACCAAAACGGTCTTGAGGTATAGTCGTTCCCTGGAAATAGCAGACGTTCAAAACATTAATTTGTTTGTTACTGTATGTGCCATATTGTGCGGAAATGTGTTGTTTATGTTTTAGCCTATAATCACCCTTTTTACAGCTATTCGGTACAATTATTCTGTTATAGAATTTTATGCACAATATTCAACTCGTCCAAGGAAATGAATTTGATAGTTTGATCTAGTGTTAAGCGGATGCTGAAGCGCAGCTCAGTCAGAAGTGACTATAATATTAATTGAATATTTGATTGTTCATTATTTCATTGATTGATTGATTGAATGAGTGAGTGATTGATTCATTGATTGATTGATTCATTCATTCATTCATTCATGCAATCATTCATTTATTTATTTTTTTCATTCATTCATCTTTCAATACACCCATTCCTGTATACTCAATAATCTGCCAACTCAACCCCTGAAGACTACTTATGTGGTAATATCAGTAGTGTCAGTATTGTTTTTTCTTTGGTCATCATATCGGACATTATGCTTTTGTGATGATTAAAGTCTAGATATCAATAGAAATACAAGATTTCGTCCTAAATATAGAAAGAGACGTGGATGCTTTTACACAAATATTGTGTTATTGACGCAAACTTCTATGAAGTGTTTGTTAAAAAGATATCAAAATAATATTCACGATTTATTCGTTCTTTTTGTTTAGACCGATATTATAAAGAATTGTGCATTATGGTAGTGGCGATGACAGTGATGATGATGATGATGATGATGATGATGATGATGATGGTGAGGATGATGATGATGGTGGTGATGATGATGATGGTGATGATGATGGTGATGATGATGATGGTGATGATGATGATGATGATGATGATGATGATAATGATGATGATCACTGGCGTACTGGGGGGGGGGGGGCTTGGGGGCGTCAGTCCCCAAATGAATTTCAACCACGGTTTATTTTCAATTTTATATTAGTGATATCACGCGAATTTCATTACTTCTCCCTAGATTCCCTTTCTGCTGTTAAGTAAATGTTCAGAAAACACACTGCATGCTTTTTAGCAATTCAATTTCAGTTTTACCCGATAATGTCTTTTTAAATAATACTACAATAGACTTAGTTGATTCAACGAAATTCCTTGGTTTATTTATCGACAGTAAGCTTTCATGGAAGCAACACATCATGCATTTATGCAAATTAATATCCAGAAATATTGGCATTATCAATAAAATAAAAAGCAGTTTTCCTTCAAATGTATTTCTAACCTTGTACAATACTCTTATACTCCCTTACTTAAACTACGGGATATTAGCTTGGGGCAACTCTTCTAGAACGTATTTGGATAAATTATTTCTACTTCAAAAAAGGATAACGAGAATCGTCTCTTTTAAAAATAAATTAGCCCACTCTGATCAATTATTTCATTCTAATAAGATATTAAAGATTCAGGACTTATACAACCTTCGTGTGGGCTGCTTCATGTACCAATTAAATAAAGGCGAATTGCCAGCTCCATTAACTTTATTGTTTTCAAAAAATTCGAGTTTTCACAGCTACCCAACAAGACAATCTTCATCATTCCACCTCCCATTGTTGAGAACCTTGTATAAACAGAAAACTATTATTTACACTGGCCCTCATTTTTGGAATTCTCTTAATGAGTCTTTTAAACACTCACCAAGTTTATTTTCATTTAAACGTAGCCTTAAACTTAACAAAATAAATAGTTATACCAACCAGTCTTAACTGCAGAAGGCTATGTCGCGTCCTCGTGTCTGTGTTTGTCAAGGTATTGTCCCGTTCCGTGTGGTATTGTATCGTGTATCGTTTATTATGTATCCATATCCTTGTATCTTGTAGTCAATGATACTGTCTATTATATTTGGGAACCTATTTTACAAGCAAAGCTTCTAAAGGTTTCCTTCACATTACAGCGAGCATTATTTTGTTTATTTTATACTTGCCATATATAATACTGAACTTTCAACATTTTGTACAACTTTACACTGTTTTTTTTTTTTTGAATGATTTTGAAATATGAAAAATCTTGTAAAATTTTATTTGCTGTATTGTGAAAATAAATGAAATGAAATGAAGTAACGCATTCACAATTTCCCAAATAGCATGCAAAGCAAGGCAGAAAACACGCATAATAATAAATACTAATGTGTTTTATGATATAACACTTGATTTTATCTGTTTATCCGACAATGGATTTAAACTTTGATAATGAATATTCTTAGATTTACGAAAACTAGAAACGGGCTTTAAGTTTGTAGTCCCAAATAGTGTTCTTTTACAGAGTTGCAAACCATCAATACTGCAAAAAGCTCCTTTACCATGGGAGAGCGACCGCGTAGCTAAGGGGGGGGGGGGGGGGCGTTCGGGCGGTCACCCCCTCCAAAACGCCAACAAAAAAGAAAGAAAAATAGAAGGAAAAAGCAGGAGCGAGAAATGAAAAAGGTAAGAGAACGTAAGAAGAGCGGGAGCAGACAAGGAACAATTCAAAGAAACGTCGGAGCTTCCGCGCTTCGCGCGGGAGGGGGAAAACTCCCCCTCCCTGCAACCCCCCCCCCCCTAGGGAGCACGCTCAGTAAGTGATTCACACGCTTTGCGTGCTCACTACCGCCCCACTAAAATGAAATCCTAGCTACGCATCACACCCTCTCCATGCTCGTCCCTTTTATTTCATAGTGTCTTTGTCTGTATTATTATCATAAGTAATAAAGTATTTTGTGTAACGCTGGCATTTGTTTGAAACTTACGAAGATTATTTGGGCTGCATGTTTTACGTAATCATGTTTCCAAGTTCATGAAAAAAAATCCTTTTCCGGTCGGTAGATTCATGACACGCTTATCCATAATAGTATATGTCTTCAAATTTGAATTTTCATATTGCACTGTATTCTACTTCAAATGTTTATTTTTCATGATATTTACTTCTTTTGTTGGAAATGAGAAAAAATAAAACTGAAGTGAACTGAAGTTGGAATTTCCTCTTCAGGTTTTGCAGACTGCACATTTTTAAGTCGAACAAAATGAAAAAGCTCCGTATCGTGAGGGGGGGGGGGTACCCCCGGCTCGGTCGCTACACTCCCTCAGGGTTGATCGCTTCGCTCCTCGCAAAGATTGAGCCCCCCCCCCCCAAATATTTTGGCTCATTACGCCACTGATGATGAAGATCGTGATGATGGTGATGATGATCATGATGATGGTGATGATGATGATGGTGATGATGATGGTGATGATGATGGTGATGATGATGATGATCATGATGATGACGATGATTATAAAGATTATTAAGGTTATGCGAGAGAGAGAGAGAGAGGCAGACAGAAAGGAAAGTGTGCGCTCGTGGTAATTAGAAAGAGAGAGGAGAGTGCGAGAGACTAATAGAGGATGCGTATAATATGTGACTCGTCACAACAAAATCAGACAGAAGTCGCGCGAAGAGAAGTCGACAAAATTGGCAAAATAATAAAAAAAACTTCTAAATTTTTCAAATTTTGTTTTCTTTATTTTCTGGATCTTCCGTGTTTCAAGTATGCTCTGTAAAAAAATCTAGCGAAAACAATAAAGGGAAAGGGTCGAAAAAGCAGTTTTTCTGCGAGTGTTTTCTTCGTTCAGTCACGGAATAGACTGAAGAAAATAAAAAGCTTGTCGAAATTACTTCGGTATTTTGGTTTTGGCATGTTTGGTAAGGGGTCTCTTGAACATTTGCAAAACCCCCGGAAAGTGTAAAATAAAATGGATGACAGTATTGAACAAGAAATCCATGGGCATGATGGGCAAGAGTGTGTGTGTGGGTTGGGATGGGGCCTGGCCGGGACGCGTGGATAAAAGAATGAAACATTCAAAAGGAAGGAAAGAGGTTTTCAAAAGGCTTGAGTGTTTTATGATGTATAAAAAGTATTAATACGAGGACAAAGAAAGACACCCAAAAGGACCTACCCCTCCTCTACCTCTTCCGGGCTTTAGAAAGACAGAACAAAGTTATAGTTTTCAGCGATTCTGATCAAAGCCGTACCTTACGTCCACAAACGGGCAGCGAATTCTATAGTAAGGTTGGGGTTGGGATGGGGATAATAGATCTTGAGTGACCGCTAAAAGAAAGTAAGGAAAAACGTTTTCAAAAGGCGGTTGACTTAGTTGAAATGAAGATGGGTACAGTGAAAATAACCATTATTCTGTTCATGATCATGCTCTTTTCACTTCGCATCAGTGTCTAAAAACCCAGATAACACGTTCAAGAAAAAAAAAAGATCGATTTAAAATGCTGCAGAGTGGGTTGTCAGTAAACACGAGTATTTGCTTTAGAAGAGAGAAAAAATTGAAACTAAAAACAATAATTTCATCAAAGCTTGCAAGTTCGCAAACCGGCTGCGACTATTATTGCTGTTTTTGAAAGGTAACTTAAAGAAAGAAAGGGAACTGGGACAGCAAGAAGATGATTATTAGGAAGGAGAAAAATAGACTTGTATAGCCATGCCATTTTTTTTTTTTTTTTTGTCATGGTTAATACTAAAGCCATTTTCAAAAGTGGAGAAAAGAAGTGATTTTTGTTGCCAAATTCGGGTAAATAAACGTTGTGAAGATAAATTTCCGTCGAATAATACTCAGACTCGTTTTCGTCATTACCACTTGTAACAGATAGCTTGAAGGAACGATGGAGTTTAAGAGAGAGAGGGAGAGAGAGAAAGGAAGAGAAAAGAAAAAGGATAATTTGATTGAAAAGAAAAGTATTTTTCTTGAAAGAGGTTAATACTCATGTTACTAAGAGTGTAGAAAATGGACGACCCTTCATTGTAAATCCAGTATGCAAATGTAGAATTTAACATGATACCAAATTGTAATAAAAGAACGAGAGAGAGGGGGAGATTATAGAAGGAGTGAAAGAGAAAGAGAAAAGGACGAAAAGAGGAAAAGGAAAGAAAGAAGAAACAGAGAGACAGGGATCTATTTGAATTCATGTTCATGATAATTGGTGCATTATTAATTAGACCAAAGTCAAAATGATAAGTCTTGGTTGTGATTTGATGGAGTGGGAGTTTAACGGAATATACCAAAGAAAAGAAGAAGCTTGTTGGAACGACATCGGTGTCTGGCATGATTGGTAATAAAGGGATATCTCTCTAGAACATTTGCAAAACCCAGGGAAGGTGTAAAATAAATAAATGATAGTATTGAACAAGGAATCCAAGGGCAAGGGTGTGAGTGTGGG
This sequence comes from Echinometra lucunter, assembly GCA_029962745.1. Taxonomy (NCBI): domain Eukaryota; kingdom Metazoa; phylum Echinodermata; class Echinoidea; order Camarodonta; family Echinometridae; genus Echinometra; species Echinometra lucunter. The sequence goes on from CM057165.1 coordinate 7,079,931, forward strand.
TCGAGATGGGGCCGGGCTTGGAGGAAGATGGTGTGACTGCAACACAAGAAAGGAAGGAAAGAAGTTTTCAAAAGGCTTGAGCAGTGTTGAGTGTTTTATGACTTTCAAAAGCTCAAAAAGAGGACAAAGAAAGGATAATGAAAGGGACCTATACCCCTTCCCTCGCCCTTCCGGGTTTTTGAAAGACAGAACAAAGGTTTAGCTTTCAGTATTCTGATCAAAGCGTTGCCTTTAACGGGCAGTGAATTCTATGGCACGGGTGGCGATCGATAGGGCCAGGCCGGGAATGATGAGGAATAATAGATCTAGAGTGACGCTAAAAGAAAGTAAGTAAAATAAGATTTTAAAAGGTAGTGGACCTTGGATTAATTTTATTGAAATCAAAGTTAAGAAGGGTATAGTGAAGATAACCATTATTCTGTCCATGATCATTCTCTTTTTACTTCGCATCAAGGTCTAAAATGGAAGAAGACCCAGATAGCACCTTCAAAAGAAAGATCGATTTAAAAACACTACAAAATGGGTTGTCAATGACCACTAGTATTTGCTTTAGTAGAGAACAAAAAAAAAAAAAAGTAAAATCAATCATTTAGAAAAGCTTGTAAGTTCACGAACCGGCTGCGAGTTTTATCCCCTTTTTTTAAAGGTGAGAGAAAGAAAAGGAACTGAGACAAGAAGAAGAAGAAGATTAGGAAGGAGAACACAAACTTGTATAGCCATGCCACTTTGTGTTGAAATGGTTAATGATTATTATCCACTTTTAAAAGTGGAGAACAAAATTTAATGATAATTTTGTTGAATTAAGGGGGCACTCTTGCCAAACTGGGGTAAATAAACGTCTAATAATACTCGAACTCGTTCTCGTCATTTCACTTGTTGGCTTGAAGGAACGATAGAGTTTAATAGAGAGCAAGAGAGAGAGGGGGTCGAAAAGAAAGTAGAAAAGAAGGAGAAGAAGAAGAAGCAGAAGAAGAAAAGAAGAAGATGAAGCGTGTTCAAGCGACATAGGTGTTTGGGTGTATGGGCGTTGTGGAGGAGATTGGTGGGGGTAGTACGTTAATGGCGCTGGCGGTTGAAAAATGGCACCGTCAATTTTTATCTTCAATTCGCTTTCAAAATGATAACAGGTCGACTGAAATTACGGTGGCAAGATAAACAAATCTCTGTCAAAAAAAAAAAAAAACCGATCTGCTGTAGAACCAGGGCAAAAAAAAAAAAAAAAAAAAAAAGAACTCAGTAATCACCGGGTCGGGGTTTGCCAGTGCTAATTCTAATTCTTTAAAACATCAAATACTCAGTGTATAGCTTATTCTAAATCGGGCAGAGAAGAAAAGATGACTAAAGATTAAAGAAGGCGGAGAGGAAGAATAGGGAGAAAGGAGAATATTGTGTTGAGAAGTCTTTGGTTGTGTTTTGATGAAAAAAATTTGTACCTTAACCGAAGGAAAATTATAGCCATACTCTTGCAAAAGTCGGGTAAATGTATGGAATTATCAGTTCATCTTGAAGGTGCAAAGTGATGAAAGAAAAAATTGATAGACTCTTATAATAATCATCGAATTGATGTGTGATGTCAAACCGTGAAGGTAAAGAGAAAAAAGGAAGAACTGTTAGGTCATGGTGACTGATCACGGCAAATCAAGAAGAAAAAAAAAAAGAGGACTGAGGAAACAAGTATTTGATTTAAAAAAAAAATCACGCAATACAACTTTTATGTATATCAAGTCTTTCAGTATTTATTCTTTTCAATTCATCGCGGTGCTTTATCCTTTTTTTTTTATTCAGATTGCACTCTATGTTGAGGAAACAAAGCGCGGATTCTGGAAGAGAGAATGCCCCACGCAATGAATTGAAAAGAATCAATACTGAAAGACATGATACACATAAAAGTTGTATGGCGTTGAGAAAACAAAGCGCGGATTCTGGAAGAGAGAATGCCCCACGCAATGACTGCCCTGAAAGGCCCGCAACGCACAATAGCAGAGTAATACGGCTGCGAGTCTCGGCGGGAAGCTTTTCGGAGCCGTAAAACAACTTGTCTTTTTCCCATGAAAAACATTATAATTCATGACCGAAATGAGTAAAAACTTATGTTTTTAGTGAGTAGAAATACTAAAGAATCAGGAAAACCAGTTTTTATTCCATTTCATCAACGGTTGCTAAGGCCTTTTCCAGAATGAATTTGACATTAACCGTTGGAAAATGTCTCGTGAAGACAAAACGGAAGTGAAACTTTAAAAGCGTTTTTCTCGAAGAAATACTTTTCCTGAGCCCCCGCCTTCTCGGGGTTTAACGGCAGTTATCTTTAAAAAAAATACTCTACCCTTAGCTTGAGCTATACATTAAATTAAAGTTTAAGGAAATGGGGAATCATAATCTCTCAAAATATGACATTTGAAAAAATGCGACTTCTGTCTGATTTTGACGTGACGGGTCACATATAAACATGATAAGGAGCTCATTGAGGAGGCACACTGCACCCTCCATTATTATTGCTCATAGCATTAATTTTACCATCCAACATTAATTTTCCTAGAACACTCCAATGATTGTAAGGGAAAGGAATGAGAATTATGATAATTAATAATGATGATGATAATGATAATATCCTGAGGTAGCGCGGTCACTGATCTCTTGGACAATAAAAAAGTCGACTGTTTCGCAACAGAGTATTTGCCAGATAAGGATTTTTTTTCCATTGCAACACACAACTTTCAACCATGCTCAACGTTCGACTGTTTCGCAACAGAGTAGTAGACAGATTAAAATTGCTTCCTTTCTGTTGCAACACACAACTTCCACCCACGCTCAACGTTCGTCGAACTATTCATCGATACTTTCGTGGTCAGTTATAGGTTGACTTATACAGTCATAAATGATATCGTTTGATTTTGATGCGCACGTTATTTGAAGTTGGAAAAAAATAAATGAAATGATATAAAATCGTTCGATATTGTAGACGAAACAAAATACCTATAACAGAGCATACCTGGAAAATACGCTTGATTTAGGGTACAATATAAAAGCGGAACATTGTACATTTAAAAGAAGTAAGTTTAAAATGGAAAACTAAGAGAGTGAGTCTGAAATTGGAGACTATCCTCATATTGCACACAGGTAGATTATTTTGGATTTGCGTCACGCGGTGGGGATTCCCCACATCGACTCGACAAGAATATAGCACTGTCTGTCAGTGGCGTAATGAGCAAAAACTTGGGGGGGGGGGCAGAAAAGTATAAGTCACACAACCCCCCTCCGCCAGAAAATCATGTCATTTCAGCAACAACTGAACATCAATGGGATCGAATTAGAAATAAACCACATTTGAATTTTATCTGGGGGGGGGGGGAACCCCCAAGCACCCCCTCCCCGTCGGTAGCGTGCAAACTTGTAATATAAAGGCATGACACAGCACATAGTTCCATTTGGCCTGTGAAACGTTGTCTGGAGAGGAATATGGCGGATAGTGAGGAATTATCGGGTCGCATCGTGCGAATTGACAAAAATTATGCCAATATAATGGTATCGGGGCGGGCTGGAAATGCTCGCCTTGATACGTCAGCTGCGCGCCGAATCACTGGTTCATACGTCGCTGATATGCGCGATATTCTAGAACACAATGCTCAACTGAAAGTTCGGATTGAACTAATGTCTGAGGAGACCCTGTCGAAGATTCCGCAAAAATTTCGGCAGACCGTGAGGAGAAATTCTACGTGGGAAGTCAAGTTTTTCAGGAGAGACATTGAACCACCGCCGTTACCATCTCGATTCAATGTCCCCGAGCAGTATTTCCAAGACAGTGGCAGCTCCAGTGGTATGCCAAGGGACACCGTCGGAAGAGTCATCTCTGGTCTCCTTCAGATTACCTTCGTGCTCAACACCATCAGTCTGTCGAAGCTCCTACCCCTTGCAAAATCACATTTCAAGGTCAAGGCGATCCCTAGTATCGGTCTGTACATAGGGACAGAAGGTGGTCTCGAAAGTTTCATTCGCAGCTTTCCTCAGTATTTCACGATTTCCTCAAGAGTGGTGAAACGTTGCCGCGGGTTCAGCGAAGAAGTTTTCAACGCGGCCATTACCAAGAAAGCCCTGGAGATATGCCCTGCTAGCACTGCAGGGAGAAGCGGCGAACCAACGGGACTGGCTGCTGCTGCTGCTGCATCCGCTGTTATTGAATCCACTGACTTCAGCGGTAAGAACTTTTTATTTAAGTTTATCAGTGCATGCCATTAAACATTAAACAGATCCCACCTTGCTTTTGTCGGGTTCTTAGGCCTGTATCCTTGATGCCATACGATTTAAGAATTTTCTTTTGATGATTTGCACATAACCTAGCTACGAAGTGCACAGGACAAGCTGCTTAATTCTAAAGCTACCTCACTCAAAGCAAAAGTAACTCTTGATGATTGTGCTTTCAGTTGCGCTGCTCCAATTCAATTCAATTCAATTCAATTCAATTCAATTCAATTCAATGAAACATTTATTTTCTTCCAATTCTTCCAAAAGTTTGGAATAAACTGCCACGGGAAATAAAAGCCCCATCTGTTACTGTCTTCAAAGTTTTGTTGAAGACTCACCTTTTGTCAAAAGTTTTTGATTACCGGTAGTATATTGTTTTTGTTTTTTGTTTTGTTTTGTTTGTTTGTTTTGTATGTTTAATCAGTAGCATTGTTGGGAGCTCTGCTACATGACAGCGCAGTAGAGTATAAGCTATTCTATATTATGTGTACTTACTAAGAAAAAAGTGTTCATCTTTTCTGTAATTATACGTCATGCCATTGTATTTCTTTCCTTTCCCAGGCTGTCGGAAATAAACAAGAATTTAAATTTGAATTTTAATTACATTTGCAGTAAAACACAACAACAACAAAAAAAACCCACGGTATTTAAAAAAATGTTGTAGGCGATTAAATCAGTGAACTGATTTGGTAAATTTACTCGTAAGTCGATGGCAGCAGTAGCCTACTGAGTTACTCGGCTGTTTCAGTGCATTTTGTCAAGTCCACTGTCCGCCTCCAATCGATGCATACTTTGACGTAGAAGGATGCAAAATGAGTTAGTAAATCGAATCAACAAAGTGAAATATTACTAATGAAAAAAAAAAATGCTCAGTTGCAGCGCAACGAGCTACAAGAAGGAGCAAAAAGTATGTTTATGAATATGAAATATATTTTCAGCTTGATTTTTTGAAAACGTTATAACCACAAGTATATTATGCCTTGAAATGGAAATGTGCCGCCGAATCAAAAATGAACTTGTCACGCAGAGTTATGGGGGAATTGGTTCGAGGGCCCGGTTAGACTCTGAATATGTGAATATGTAGTATATTTTCAGCTTGAATTTTGGAAAACGTTATAACCACAAGTATATTATGCCTAAAAATGGAAATGTGCCGCCGAATCAAAAATGAACTTGTCACGGAGAGTTATGGGGGGAATTGGTTCGAAAGCCCGGTTCGAGGACAGGGTGCGTAGTTTAGACTCTGAATATGTGAATATGTAATAAATTTTCAGCTTGAATTTTTTTGAAAACGTTATAACCACAAGTATATCATGCCTTGAAATGGAAATGTGCCGCCGAATCAAGAATGAACTTGTCACGCAGAGTTATGGGGGGAATTAGTTCGAGGGCCCGGTTCGAGGATCGGGTGCGTAGTATAGACTCTGAGGGCCGCCACGTCGCGCTGCCCCTTACTTACCGCACTTTGATTTGCTTTGATCTGCATTAATTTCTTCCATCATTGTTTTTCTTTAAGAAATCACAGTAAAATATAAATTTTATATCATCGAAATATAAACAATAATTGTACAGAAACATTAGCATTACAACAATTCAGTGAAGTAATCATTGATAAGGAAATTATAATAAAACAAAAGTGATGGCTCCGAAAGATACGATTACCATGATTACGAATTATATACTTAATATAAAGTTTATTTATTCAGTCCTAGTCTGCCTTTATGCAGAATGTAGTAGTCAATGTAGTTTTTTTTTTTAAGTTTTATGTGAAAATTTAACTTTATTTTAGTAACTTTCATATTTCATGCACGATTTGAGCATGCACCTAGTTTTGTGAACAATATAAGCTTCGTACAAGAAGCCATCATGACCTGAAGTTATTATTCTTGTGATATTTATCACTGTGATATTGTAGTTATAATTATCATAAATTCATGAACATGATCACTATTATTATCATCTTTGTCGTTATCCCTATTGCATTTTTTATCACATCATCATCTTAATCATTAAGATCATCTTTATTATCATTACAATCATTAGTTAAGATATTCTGAGCATTATAATTACAATTATTACTTTTGTAGTAGTTGTTGATTTTACCGCATTATCATAATCATATCAATATTATCATTATTATGAACGTTTTTATTTCTATTATTATTATTATTGATATGATTACTATACTGTTATTGTTGTTATTATTATCATTGTTACTACTACTTTACTACTACTATAATTATCGTTATGATTATTATTATCATTTTTAATTATTATTTTTATCATTATTATCATCATCATCCTTATTAATTCTATCATTCATCATCATCATTATTTCTATCATTCACCATCATCAACATCATCATCATTATCATTGTTGTTGTTCCGATCACATACTCTTTTTTTCCCTTCATTGCAGATGTGCTCAGTCGAACCAAAATCATCGAATCTGTGGAGGAATGTAAGAGAGTTCTTGATCCGATCCTTGAAAAGTCCAAGTCAGAGACAGTCATCATTGGACTGGATTGCGAAGGTGTGAAACTAGGTAAGTGCATGTACGTTTAGGATTTTCAATATAGAGGATGCATTTTTTAGGATAGTACAAAAGAAAACATTATTTAATGCTGAGGAAAATGTGTGGCCTGATGGTGACGGGTTTCATCACTTTTCCAGAGGAGACAAGGCGCTCCTGGTATATTACAAGTATAATACAAATATAATACTACTACCATTGGCGTAAATCCTGGGGGGATGGGGGGATATATCCCCCCCCCCCCCCACTTTGTTGAGAGAGGGGGTTGGCGTGTACAAATATCCCCCCCCCCCCGCTTTTTAAGGAAGAAATGATATTTGACTTACTCAGTTGATAAAATTTTTAATAATCTGTCGTAAACAACCATCATATTTTAGAATTTCTACTTGAAAATGCGTTTTAAAACCAGAAAAGCGCTTATTTTTGGCTCGCTCGCTTCGCTCGCTCATCATATTATAGAATTTCTATTTGAAAATGCGATTGAAAGCCAGAAAAGTGGTAATTTTTGGCTCGCTTGCTTCGCTCGCTCGCAAGATAAAAATTAAAATGTGTGTAAGGGAGTCTGTGCAGGTGGGTGAGGGCGTGTGTTTATACTTAGACAGAAAAAAAAAAATCGGCAAAAAAGTCAATCATCCCCCACTCCTCGAAGTGGATTTACGCCGGTGACTACTACTGCTTTTGTACTACGACAACGCGAATGATAATCGATGATAATAAATAATAACAGTGACAATAATGTTGATGTATAACAGCAACAGCAGCCAGATTACTACTAATAGTATTAATAATAATAATAATAATAATGATAATATAGGATTTCCCAGCCAAATTCGCAAGTTTGTGATTCAAATTCATTTTCTTTGCATTCAAATTCTTCCAAATTGATTTTGCCATGTAAATTATCATTCAATTCTCCTGTTTTATCTTTTGATTTAAGATTTTAATAGGGTTTCAGAGATACATCATTCAATTTAAGAACTGCTTAATTGGCATTCAAATTCGCCGACACCTGTCGAAGCGTCATTTTCAGCATTCAAATTAACAACGGACATTCATATTTGAAATACGTTCATTCAAGTTTTTACCGAACCCTTAAAATCCCCCGTTACTAAAACACGTCATGAATGACATTCATCTCTTACACGTGGAAAAGGATGATTAAAAGGTATGAAAAGTCGGTTCGGTGTAAAAATGTCAGAGGTTAAAACGTCAGAGGTAAAAATGTCAGAGGTAAAAATGTCAGAGGTAAAAATGTCAGAGGTAAACTGTCAGAGGTAAAGATATCAGAAGTAAAAATGTCGGAGGTAAAAATGTGAGAGGTAAAATGTCAGGGGTAAAAATGTCAGAGGTAAAAATGTCAGAGGTAAAAATGTCAGAGGTAAAACTGTCAGAGGTTAAAATGTCAGAAGTAAAAATGTCAGGGGTAAAAATGTCAGAGGTAAAAATGTCAGAGGTAAAAATGTCAGAGGTAAAAATGTCAGAAGTAAAAAAGCCAGAGGAAAAAATGTCAGCTCTGGAAATGCCGAAGTGAACATGTTACAGTACAGGTAGGCCCCCTACGAATATTAGAAAAGCTTTGGCCGCTTCACATGCACTGTGAAACATAATTGTGACAATTGAATAAGTTACTTGCGCCTTCTGCGTAAGAAATGTCACGTGGGAAGCTATCCATTGTTTTCTTTGTTAGATTAATGGAAATAAGTTCTTAATGAAATGACAGAGTGGAAAGAAAATATTCACGTTTGATGTTTTGCATATGCTAACTCAATTTACTAATTAAGTACAGGTAATTCTTTTGAAAAGATGTAAATTCCGCAGCGTATCCGATGAGCGACTATACAAAGATTGAATTAGTTCCATTCGCTTGCTTCCTATTCCACGTATTATGAAAATAATATTCAGGCATTTGTTCACGTACACCACGCTTTATACGAAGAGGAACGTGCACATTTACAATTGTGCACTCATGTGGAATGAATGTAGTCAGCTGCTAATGTTACAAGTCAAAGTTTTTCCCACCATCGTTTTTTCATTAATGTACAATTTGTAACTGTACATGTATGCTTAATTCTCCCCCTCACTCATACATGTACTTAGGTTTTTTTCTACATAATGTAGAAACGATGAAAGATTGAAGTAAATAGGCAGATATCTCGCTTGCCCCTTCCTTTCTACCGTGCGTCCCAAAAAAACTTTACACTTTTGAAATGGCTGCCAAATAAAAAATATATGATTCTGGCGGGAAAGGTTTATATGAATGGATAGCTCATGGACTCAACTTTCACATGAGACCAAAAAGGCAGAAAATAATTCATGCTTGGGTGAGCACTGCTCACTTTTGTAAAGGGTATGAAAATTAGGTTGCGCAGAAATTGCGCCTTCTAATTGTGAGAGGTGAGTCATTTGGAGCTTAAATTGAGGTGATGTGATAAATTCATGATCAACTGCAATCAGTCTGGGTCTGAGTGAATTTTATGGTTTATTAAATCAAAACTTTATGCAATAGTAAACAGGAATTGCATTGATTATTGTAGCATTGTACCTTTCCCTGGTAGACTCAGTGGTGTGTTCATGGAGTCAGGATGTGGTGATGATACATGTTGTAAGGGAGATGAGATAGAGGGTAAGATGGGATGGATGGGAGGGTGGATGCATGGGATAAGGGTCAAGAGGACATTATGCCCCCCCCCCCCCCGCCTTTCTCTCTCCCTCTCTCTCATTTTCTGGGTGTGGTGGTGCATATCTTGACAAGTCATATTCATTGGTCTCCTCTCCACAATATCAAGACCACCTTCCCTTATCCCGAATTCTATCATGTCCCAAATTTCGTCTTATTACTCTCACCCATTGACCTGAAGAATAAGTAGCCAACATTCTGTGACATTACTTTTTTCTCTTACAAGATGGATGAAGCACTTGTAAAATTGAAAAGAAAATCAACTGAAAAGAAAGACTGACATGTTCATTTTACAAATTTTACCATATTTCTTGTGAGAAACTCAACTGCTAAAATAACTGATGGGTTGATTGATTGACTGTTTGACTGAGTTACCAGGAAAAGGGAGAGAGGGGGAGGGGGAGGGGGAGAGGGGCAAACAATGTCCTCTTGACCCTTATCCCATCCATCCAACAATGTCCTGCCTTACAGTACATCTCACCTCCCCTGCACCATGTACCATCACCCAATCCTGACTCCCATGAACAAACCAGGGAAAGTAGTACAATGCTACAATAATCAATGCAATTCCTGTTCATTCATGCATAACATTTTGATCTAATAAACCATAAAATTCAATCAGCAAACCAAAACTGATTGCAATTGATCATGAATTAATTATCCCTCTCAATTTTGTAAGCTCTAAACGACTCACCTCTCACAATTGGAAGGCGCAATTCCTGCGCAACCTAATTTTTATACCCTTTACAAAAGTTAGCAGTGTTCACCCAAGCATGAATTATTTTTGGCCTTTTTTGTCTCCTGTGAAAGTTGAGTCCATGAGCTATCCATACATATAAACCTTCTCCGCCAGAATCGTGTATTTTTTATTTGGCAGCCATTTCAAAAGTGTAAAGTTTTTTTGGGGACGCACGGTATAATTCAATATCTGTACCTGTAACATGTTTACTTCAACATTTTCTAATCTGACATATCTCTGACATTTCTACCTCTGACAAGTCACCTTGGCATTTTACCTCTGACATTTTTACCTCTGACATTTTTACCTCTGACCTTTTTACCTCTGACATAAGTTCGCTAGAAAGGTTATATCATTCTTTCTAAGAAACGAGTCACCTAATGTACAGCATGATGGAAAACAATAAAATGTTGTTATTATTATTATCATTATTATTTTTTTTACTGTTCGCATGCAAGATATATAAAAAAAAAAAAATGAACCCCATCTTCTAGGTAACCAATAGTAGATTATAAAAAGAAGCTTTCATTCACCCATTCTTCGAGGGTGAATGTCGCCCATGTTTACGTGCTTGAATTTGAGCGAGAAATTCTATGTGCAATTATAATCGAAGTAATTTTAAAAATAGAGTAATGGTAATGATATCTTTTAAAAAATCAATTTCAGTCCAGTTTCGGTTCAGTTTAGTTTATTTCATATTTCACATTCATGACTGTAAGTCACATAAGTGGAACAGAACATGAACAATGATTGAAAAACATCTACAAAGCTTTTAACAAAAATGGGGAAAAGACAAGTGAACATACAAAGACTACAGATCAATATTCCATCATTGAGATAAGACGAACCGATTTGGTGAAGTGAAAAATATGAGGGAATCTAATAAAAAGCTAAGCTTGTATTTGTAGATTCCCTTGAGAGTTTTGATGAAAAAAAAAGTCTTTGACATTATTGCGTGTTTATGAGAGATTTACTAAAAATTGATTTACATTCAAGTAAATACATTCATTAAAACATTGATTTTCCCGGCTAATTTCCCACTTTTGTCCCTCAGTTGATCAAGTGTTCATTGTAATAGCAAAATTTGCTTTTTGTAAATCATTCAATTCATTTCCGTGCGTTCAAATTAACACACAAATAAAAATCATTCCCCACATTCATTGACAACTGCCTAAAGGACTCTTCGAAGATTCAACTTTGCAAATATGGGCATTCATATTTGTAACATGTTCATTCATATTAACATGCAAGTAGTTGATTCTACTAATTCAATTTGAACTCCCCTATGAAGGGGTTGATTTAACATTGAAATTCCCGCTTGAATGACCTTAAAGAATACTTTGAAATGACAGAAGACGGAGACGAGGTTTTGCTTCATTGAATGAACGCTCTGTCAAATTATTGACTGACAAATAAAAGTGGGAAATTGGCCGAGAAAATTAAGTGATCCCTGAGGTCACCCCTCAAAGAGTGAATAAAGAGTGATATCACAATTTTTACTCTTAATACACTCTTAATCCACTCTCTTCTGAAATTCACCCCTAACAGAGTGAACGCGTTCACTCTTTTTTTTTTTAAAGTGAATGATGATAATAATCATGATGATAATGATAATAATAATAAGAATAAGAAGAAGAAGAAGACGGAAAAGAAGAAGAAGTATGATAATGATGACGATGAAAATAATGATGATATTGACGAAAACATATGTTTTTCAATTTCAAAATTGTCAGTCCATTTGATTAAGCGTTCATTCTATGTAGCGAAATTACCGGGCCTTCTGTCATTAGCGTTTCGAGCAAGCTAGGGATTTCGTTTTTGTATTTTTTTTTTGTCTGCAATTTTTTTTTTTTGTGCATGTCCCCCAAAATTATAAAACGGATTGACACCCATACCCAAATGGGTGGTGTTGTTATTCCGAAGGTTCGTTATTCTGAAGGTTCATCATTATTCCGAAACACGCAAATTGTGTATACCTAGATGTTCGTTAGTCCGAAAATAAAAAAAAGGTTCGTTAATCCGAGCATTTGTGGCGTTATTCCGAAGGTTCGTTAATCCGAAAATGAAATAAGGTTCGTAATTCTGAAGGCTCGATAGTCCGAAAATGAAATAAGGTTCGTTAGTCCGAAAATAACTAACGAACTAACGAACCTTATGCCATTTTCGGACTAACGAGCCTACCGAATAAAGAACTGTAACCTTTCAAATTCACTTCCGTGCATTCATATTAGAACTATGTAATTGTGTCATTTGAAAGTCCATGTCTCACTTTCTCTTTTACAGGGTCAGAGAAAGGTTGCCTGACTGTCGTTCAGATCTCAACTTTGGAAGGGAAAGCATTCCTCTTCGATGCTTTCAAGAATCCTCAGCTCCTGAAAGGAAGCTCTAGCCTCAAGAAGATTTTGGAACATAACAGCATTTTAAAGGTATGGGATTATAAAACCAAGATAATCATGTACACAGAATGAGTCATAACCGTGCTTTCTGGGTGTATCAAGCACATCCAGGATGAGCCCCGGGGAGCGTTTCATCAACATTTGTTGTCTGACAAGTTGTCAGATCTGACATCTTTCCTTGATTTTGATTGGCTGAGAAGCATCGTTACTATGGCAACTGTCGGATAAAACAGACTTTGTCGGATTTGTTTTATCCGACAAGTCCTTTCATGAAACATTCCCCTGTAGTCAAGAGGGACAGTGGCGTAACAGCCGGGGGGGCAGGGGGGGCACTCTGCCCCCCCTGAAGGATTTCAGCGGGAAAATTCACCAAACCACCGGGAAAAAATGAAAGGGAGGGAAAGGAAGAAAAAAGAAGGGAGAAAGGGAAAGGAAGAAGAAGAAAGGGAAAAAAAAGAAGAAAGGGAAAGAAAGGAGAAAGGGAAAGGAAGAAGGAGAACGGGAAAGAGAAAAGGAGAAAGGGGAGAAAGAAGAAGAGAGAGAGGAAAAAGATGGAAAGGGGGGAAAAGAAAAAAGCAAAGGGAAACAAAAGAAATGAGGGATAATTTAGTACCAAAACCCCGGTGCTTCCGGGTGCTCCACTCCCTTGACCCCCGCAGTGGCTTTCCCTGTAGACCCCCATCATGGGCCCTAAGCCAGAACCCTGGGCCCCACCCGCTAAGGGCTTCGCAACAAACAACTCGCGGTGCGGGCTCACCTCCGCATATTCTATTTCTAGACTTAGATACCGGGAAATTTTCGGCTCTGCCCCCCCCCCCCCCCCGATAACAGGCAGAGAATGTAAGAGACCGGGAACAGTCAACGAACAATTCAAAGAAACGTCAGAGCTTCCGCGCTTCGCGCGGGAGGGGAAATCACCATCCCTGCACCCTCCCCCTACCATGCCTATATAGGGAGCGCGCTTTGCACTATCGTCCTCCTAAAATGAAACCCTAGCTACACCACTGATTCTAGACTTAATTACCGGGAAATTTTTGGCTATGCGTATGCCCCCTCCCCCCCCCACCCCCATAACAGCCAGAAAGCGTAAGAAGAGCGGGAACTGACAGCGAAAAAACGTCGGAGCTTCCGCGCTTTGCGCGGGAGGGGGGGGGGGAACTCCCCTTCCCTGCACCCTCCCCCCCCCCTAGGGAGCTCCGTCCTCCTAAAATGAAATCCTAGTTACGCCGCAGAAGATAGACTTAATTATCGACAACTAGCCATTCAAAGAAACGTCGGAGCTTCCGCGCTTCGCGCGGGAGGGGGGAAACTCCCCCCTCCCTGCACCCTCCCCTCTAGGGAGCACTACATTGGCGTAAATTCCGGGGGTGGGGAATCTATCAACCCCACTTGGGGGAGAAGGGGGATGGTGTGTACAAATTTCCCCCTATGCAGACACACTTTTTAAGGAAGAAAATTTATTTTGATTAATCAGTTAGTAAAAATTTCTGAATAACAACCATCATAATTTAGAATTTCTATGTGAAAATGCTATTGAAAACAAAAAAGTGGTTATTTTTGGGTTGCTCGCTTCGCTCCCTCGTCAAAATCTTAGGATTTCCATCCAAAAATGCGATTAAAATCGAGAAAAGTGGTTATTTTTGGCTCGCTCGCTTCGCTCGCTCGCAAAATAGATATCAAAATGTGTGTGAAAGGGAAAAAAATCATTAATTTTTTTTATCCCCACTCCTCAAAGTGGATTTACGCCGGTGGAGCACTACCGTCCTCCTAAAATGCAGTCCTAGCTACGCCACAGATTCTAGACATAGACTAGTTACCGGGAAATTTTGGGCTCTGCCCCCCCTGATAACAGGTACCTGTTACGCCCCTGAAGAGGGATCAACTTTTCCACTGAAAACAAGTCTCTGCCAAAAAGTTAAATCCACGTATTTTTTTTTCACCAATCCTACCTTCGCTTAGCATATCGAAAAAAGGAGTACAGCTTCCCATTACTATTGGGCTTTATTGGGTGGTCACATTAGTATCACTACTGCCCTTCCTCCGTGTCATCCGGGCCTTGCAATTATATCCCAACAATGCCAGGTACATTTTGATACACCTGGGTCAAGCGGGACATGTGAGCAAAATACCTTGTCCAAGGGTTTGAGCACTGTTGGCGAGGATCGAACCAATGCAGGACCCTTCGAGCCTTGATCAAACTGCTCCGACATGATTTTTTAAAAATGACTGTTCTGCTTTTTTAAAGAGAGAAAAGGAAAATTGTGGATTATGCATCAGATTGTGACAGTATTAATCATAATCTCATATTTAAGTCAAGACATTGTGCAGATGATTAAAACAAGAAAGAGCTGTTCATTTTATGTAGTAATTGCAAATCACTCAAGACAAAACAAATGTCTTTGATAATATTCCTCGATCCTTGTCCTTGAAAAAAATACTAGTCGTTTTTTGTTGTTGTTGTTTTTTTTTTTCAGCTCATCCGGCTCGAATGGGCCAGATGAGCTTATGCCGTGGCGTGGCGTCCACCGTCGTCCGCCGTTCGTCCACAAATTCAAAATGCTTCTTCTTTGTCATTTCTCGTCCGATTTCAATTCCGTTTGCTTTATATGATAGTACTAGGTAGGAGATTCGAAACTTCTACACAAATTTGTTTAATTAATTGAATATGCTAATTAAATGCAAATTTCTTCGAAAATCACAAAAAATGCTTCTTCTCTTTCATTGATTTGTTTTTGGTTTTTTTTTCATATGTAGAGCTACATGAGCTACACAAAACTTCTACACAGAATTTTGAAAATTTGTCTCGAACATTATTTATGCTAATCTATGCAAATCTATTCAGAAATCTTAAAAATGCTTCTTCTCCTTCATTTGTCGACCGATATTGATTTGTTTTGGGGTTTTTTTTCATATGTAGCGCTACATGAGCTACACAGAACTTCTTCACAGAATTTTGAAATTTTGTCTTATACATTATTCATGATAATTTATGCAAATTTATGCAAATTTATTCAGAAATCACCAAAAAAGGCTTCTTCTCCTCCATTTGTTGACCGATTTTGATTTTTTGGTTTCATCTGGTAGAGCTACATGAGCTACACAGAACTTCTACATGTACACAGAATTTTGAAAATTTGTCTCGAACATTATTTATGCTGATCTATGCAAATCTATTCAGAAATCTTTAAAATGCTTCTTCTCCTTCATTTGTTGACCGATTCTGATTTTTTTTTTTTTTTTGTTTCATCTGGTAGAACTACATGTACATGAACATTATTTATGGTAATTTATGCAAATTTATTCAGAATCACAATTAAATGCTTACAATTGTTGACTTGCACAAAAGTACTTAGATCTCTCATACAGGTCAATGCTTTATTTTAACATGCCTTCTAACCCGATCTGTAATGGGCACTTCCTAATACGTACTTGATTCATATTATTCATTTCAGTGTCAATTCGTTGAAAATCGAAAAATGCGTGAATTACTTTATCTCAATGAGCGCCACATCACAGGTGTGCTTGTTTCTTTTCTTTTTCTGAAT
>CM057165.1:7096559-7122300 GCA_029962745.1 Echinometra lucunter
GCTTGTTTCTTTTTTATTTCTGAATCCAGGTGATCCATGACTGTAAAAGCGACACCTACTCCTTGTACCATGGGTTTGGGGTGACTCTTAAGAACGTTTTTGACACTTCGGTAAGCATGTTATTTTCTTTATTTAAATACATACATGAAGAGGTTCACAGTCTATTTCCTTTTTTTTTTAAATAACTTCTTATTGCGCAAGTCCTGGCTATTTTTCCCATGCGTTACCGACCACATCTCAGGTGCTGTTTTTTTCAGTATATCTGATCTTTTTTTATCCTCTTTACTGTTCATATCATAAAATGACACTATTTTGCAGGGATATAAAATTCATGTCGTAACACAACACTGTAAAAGATTTTATGCTAGTTGGTTATTTTTCCTTGCTTTTCTTCGGTAGAATTTACTTTAAAGAGAAGTCTTTCCCCTTACGCACTCGATTTAAGTCCTACTAACTCAAACTTTTATTGTATTAGAATATACATGATATTTTAAAGCAAAATTAAATCCAGGAACATTCAAGTAATTTGAACTTGTATTAATTTAGTGATTTTAGCTCAAATTAAGATATTATATGTATTACTCAAACAATTTATGTTGATTTTGATTGTACTTATCTTTTTCAAGTAAAGACTGATGAAATGCTCAATTTTAGTATAAAAATAATTGCATGAATATTTATTAGAACCAAATTCATCTCTTTTGAAATAAAACGATTCATTTTTTTGTGTGTGGAATGAAAATTAATGAAAAATTAAGGAGTGTAAAATACTTCTTAATTCATTTAAGCAAAGAAAGGACAATTTTGAATCGTCACTCATTTCAAAGCAAATGAAAACTTAATATTTCAGGAAAAATTCCAATTAGTCAGAGTAAAGCGTACGTAATCAAAGTAAAATTATAATCCTTGCTGGTGATAATCATTAAAACATAAATGGAAATAATATCATTGAATGTTAAATCAGTACTAAACGGAAGTTCGTGTTTAATAATTACATACGTTGATGTAACTTAATTGAATTGAGTAAAAACGCTGTAGGCAAAATAAGTAAATTTTATTTAAAATACCTTCAAGTTGTTATTACTTGAAAATATTAAGGCAGTTTCTTAACATAATTAAATTAAGTAAAAGCCACGTTTTTTTTTACAGTGAATATAGTGTGAAAAATAAAATGGCGCATTATCATAAACTAAATAATTGACAATAATTTCTTTTCACTTTGTGTGGAATTTCTTTTGATTACATTTCTACTAAGATATGAGCGAGTTTCTACCTTATTCTTTAACTGAATATGGCATGCATCCTGTGCTTTCAACTTCCAGAACAGTATCTAATTTAGTTGTATATGTAATCATTGTTATTGCTCAATAGCCTCACATTAAATCAGACATCTTAGGTTCCACATTGCGTTTAAATCAATCTCCATGATAATTTAATCATGATAATGTAATGGGGGATTTTTGTATGCGCTCATGTCTGACACCCATTGGCTATTCCCGGCGCTTCATCATTGTTATCCCAGCTTATCCTTAGCCCCATTCTTACCCCAAGCTGCCATTGCAGCGCTCAAGCATTTCAAGGAATTCCTTCCTTCCTTCCAGGTACCTATTTACTACACCTTGCCAAAAGACATTAGTGCCCTGGCGGGACTCGAACCACAAACCATGTGATCCATAGTCCGCTGACGTATCCATTAAAAACGGGGGGGGGGGGGGGGGGTAGTCAAATGTTATATCACATTCATAGGACATCACCATGCATACAAAATTCTAAATGTGAACAAGTTCAGAGTTTCGGAACTGACTATAAACTTACCGAAAACATGTTTTGGTCATGTTCGTGTAGATTGCGATGCGCACTTTGATGGAGCAGCTCAACAGGTACCGATCCTTCAGAATTGGCTTCAAAGCTCTGTGTGAGCTCCTCGGAGAGGGCGTCTCTCACAAAGATGATGACTTTGTGAAAAAGATGCTTGAAACACCAGATTTCTGGAAGATTCGACCATTCACGGAAGAGATGATCTACTACGCTGCGTCGGATGCTTTGTGTTTGGTTCCCAGCGTCTATCAGAAACTCAACGGGTAGGTCTGAACAAAAAATTACTCGCATTCAGGGCAAGATTAAGTAACCTCGTTTCAACGCAACATGACAACCAAATTTGATCGGGCACTTTCAATGACACTTGGACAGCTACCAATCAAAAACGTATATTGTTATCATTTTTAGGGATAGTTTTCTGAGGATAATCATGATAAATGTTCGGGATTCGGGCTAGTGCGTGGGGGTATATCTTTACTCGCACTGCTCCCCCACGCACCACAACAAGCCCTACACCAGAACGAAAAAGGCCCCAATGAAACTGGACATTACACCAATTTTAAAATCCTTTTGAAATCTGGCTGCATGATTTAGGGATAAAATGCTGTACATTATCATCCATATTGTAGTTCCATTCAGTGTGATTCGGATTGTATCGTTCCCAATTTGCAGAATGCTGACACCGCTCTGGCGGGACCTGTTCACGTGGTCTTGCAAAGACACCATGGAAAGCATCCAGAAACCCCGACAGGTTGAAGGCAACCGAAGCAACACACAGAGAACATCGGCAGGCAGGTTCACCTCTCACAGAAGCCATTCGCGAGCTTTACGTTACAATGTTGACTACGATGACTTCTTCGCCTACGACAACGACGACGACGACGATTTTTACGGTTACGGTTTCTAGACGATTACGACGACTTTCTTTACCCTTGAATGTCAAAAGTGTTTGACATTTCAGGCGACACTCTACGCGGTATAACGAGCATCAAGCAAATCTCGCCCATGTATGGTTAGCTAATCACTTGATCGTCATTCACTTAAAAATCACTGTGGCGATTCACAGCATGACTATGAGGAAAAAATATTTCTTATCCAATGAAGCCTGTGCATAATTATGCTGAAATCAAAGAGTTCAAAATCTTGCTTTTATCTTTTTGAAGACATCTTTCATGCCACTTGTGGTCGATGTGCATGCGGTTGTTTCTTCTCTTTTTTTTTCAATTCACGGTTTTATGATATGCATATTATGTGTATTTCCCTCCAGCACGTCCAGTGATATTCCGTATTTTTTAAATATTGAAATATTTCATTGTACAATAATAAAGAACACAGTTCTATGAAGGAAGACAAATCCTTCAGTGCAACCTTGTGTCGGATACGCATGAGTGTTGAAATACAACTACAAGATAAATATTTATAAAATAGAGGAATTTAACAACGAGAGAGGGAGAGAGAAAATATAAGGAATTTGGAATAGTGGTGTACGACCTTTTTGTTTTATGTTTCTCAAAAATCAAACAGTTTGTAAATACCCCACTAGACGGATACGTTTCACTTCATTTTTTTTTTCATTTTCAACAAAAGAAAAAGTGCCATGAATTTTGAAGGCCCTAAATTTTGGAATGCTCTGCTTAATGATTTTTAAAACCCCTCTTCAATCATTGCCATTAAAAGATATTTTAAGAATTGTCTTATAACAATCATAATTATAATCATCCATTAAAATCATCACCAGTTGCCTCTTCTAAAAATTTTCCACGGGTTTTGTGCGCTCTTTATTTCGTGCTCTCTCTCTCTCTCTCTCTGCTTCCCTGTTCTCTTCATCCAGTCCATAATGCAGCCCATATTTCCCTTTTTCACTTCACTTGATTTGTTCATTCTTCATCCTATAGTTTTGTACATCTACGCTGTTTCCAGTCATTTCATGTTTCTGTAAATGTTGTCTCTGTTGGCCACTATCCTTCTAAGGCCTTTTGCTGTTTATGCATCTTACCTTTTTCCACTTATTATTTTCTGAGGATTCGGCAAATGACAGGAAGTATGCTTGTTAGTGCATCTCTCCACTTTTAAAAAATGTGAATCAAGTTTCGTATTTAATTATTCTGCTTTTCTTTTCAAGGTATTAATTTTGAATATTATGTTTATGTAAATGTAATGTTTCCTGTAAATTTTACATAATATTACTATTATTATTTTAATTGTATATTGGATTGTATTGTGTCGCAAACGAAAAGAAATAAATTAAAGTTCAGTTCATGAGGAAGGAAGAGGATTGGAATGCAATAGCTATGAAATTGTAGAAAGGCATGTTTAACCATGATAACAACATTGTCAAGATAAAGTATGATCATCGCACTTTGTAACAGTCTCCATTTTTTGTTTGTCCTCCGAAGTATTTGACTCCAACAGTACAGCGCAGCTAATTGCATTAAAAGAGCAAACTTACGAGATCATAATCATGATAATCAACCCATTTTAAATTCCCTCCATTGGCTCCCCAATGACAAAAGAATACAATCTAAAGTTCTTGTTTTTAAGATCAGAAACGGATTAGCACTTTCATAGCCCCGAATCCTGTCTCCAGAAGACCCTCAACAAAGCTAATTGTATTAAAAGAACAATCTTACGAGATCATAATCACACCCATTTTAAATTCCCTCCATTGGCTTCCCAATGACAAAAGAATACAATCTAAAGTTCTTGTTTTTAAGATCAGAAACGGATTAGCACTTTCATAGCCCCGAATCTTGTCTCTAGAAAACCCCTCAACAAAGCTAATTGTATTAAAAGAACAATCTTACGAGACCATAACACACCCATTTTAAATTCTCTCCATTGGCTTCCCAATGACAAAAGAATACAATCTAAAGTTCTTCTTGTTTTTAAGATGAGATGAAAACATCTTCCCTTCCATATCCGTCAGCTCACTTTCTTGAATCCTTCAATCCTGCTAAAAAAACCTCATTGTCTTAAGTTCCCTGTGGTAAGATATAACCGTATTTGTGGTTTTTTATAAAGGCCTATTAATGTTCAATATATATTGTATAATTCGGAATGTTATGCGTATTCACTGTGCCTGATTAAGGATGTAACCTTTTTAGGTATTGCGGTATTACATGCATGTATTTGCGCTTTGAAACACCTGCGAAAGCGCTATATAAATATCATGCATAATTTTCTTCCCCATAATTTTTTTTATTAGAGACTTCATTGAAAAACACATGAGTACATATTTTAAAGCAATGTAAATAACAACAAATATACAAATCCTGATTTTGTTTTCATATCATAATTCTTTATGAATTAGATATATATTCAACATTTATGCAAATTTGCAAATATGTACAAGCATTCTCACGTAATGCAGTTTAACAATTGCCAGCCCTTTCAAGGATTATCAAGAAAAAGGTAGTGGTTTTTTTCGGGTTAGCTAACCCTCCATGCTAAATATGGACGTGACAGAAATTGAAACGGACTTTTCCAGTGCTATAATATATGAAAGTACTCAATAAGATATATTCTGAGATCAAATATCCGTAGTTAATTTTATGTAATTTTCAGTGCTGCTGTATTAAATTCATACATGAATTTCCAGTTAGTATATTGGAATGTATTTAAAACCTCATTTTTTTTGGGGGGGGGGGGGTATTCCTGTATAAATATATAAAAATTTTGAACCTGCAACCGCTATTTTACATGCAATTACTACCTTCCGTTTTGTCGACGTTTAAGAATACAAATTTACATTTCCAATACAACCTTTTTAGGTATGCGTGCAGAATATGCGTGGCATATCTGTATAATTGAGATAAGAGATATTGAAGTTTTAAGACTGTATTTACCTTCCTAATTCACTCAGCACGTCAGAAATACGTCAGTGCTTCGATCGTGACATTGCACTTTGAAATATAGTCATGTGATTGTTGCAGTGATGACAACTAAATATCTGCCATAGCTATCGTTTAATGTATATACTCATAATTGTCATTTTTGCGAAATTGGTCAAAAATTAGTAATCATAGGCCTACTAAACCAGTATTGCAGAGACTGTTATTACCAATGTATGTGTGTGCGTGAGAGCGTTTGTGCGTGAATATACACTCTAAAAAAGGATTGGTCAGAATGAGCAAAATATGGGTCAATTCCAACCAAAGCTATTGGTGAATATGTGTCCGACTGACATATTGGTTAGAATAACCAATGCAAGATGGGTTGTCTTTTTCAACCAATAATATTGGTCATAATTCTAACCAATCTTCAGGCGGTTATTCCAACCAATACAATGGTTGTGTTCTTTTCTTGGTCAGTATGATTTATAACCAATTATGTTTGATCATAAATGAACGACTTTGATGCAGAGAAAGAGAGCAATAGAAGATGTTACGAACATGTGATTAGATACTGTTTTGTGTATGTAGTCAAACATGTGGGTTGTATTGTACTTCTGTCAATATGAAATGTGAATATGAATATTTAATGTTAGCAAATGTGAATATGAATATTTCATGTAAGCAAATGTGAATTTATTTGATTTCGGTCTTAGCATAATTCAGTATATTAGTATTTACATGTAGATTGAATCCAACAGAATTGAAATAAATTGGAATCAAATTCACCAAGCAGAATATGACAGTTCCATATCTCACACCTGGCAATTTCGAGTGACATTGTAACAGTTTTTAAAAGACAAATAAATAAATAACCTTTAAATGTTTTGAATTTCAATTGAATGTCAATTGTTGTTTCATTATTTTGCTGTTTATTTGAATAAATGGAAACAAATGTGTTTGAACTGAACTGAACTGACAAAACTGAATTTCACTGCCTATTTTTGGAATTGCCCACGTCCATGTACTGATGTTGGGGATTCCCATAAGGGCCTTGCGCAATATGGGTGACCTTGTGCAATATGGGGAACACTTTGGATACAATTGGGGGCTTACAGAGGCCATCTGATTTATCTATTTACGAGCAAGAGTATTGCAGCAAGAATGCACACGCACACACACCCACACAGACACCCCCACGTATATATACATGTACATAATTTATTGAAAGAAAGTCGCTAGAAGCGTTTGTAATGCACTGTCGCCAAATTTATTTTCTCAACTCAGTATTTGAGTGTGTGTAGAGTTTTGCTGTAATTTGTGGTCAATTTTATTTTCTCTCTGTACATATTATATACACCCATACACACATACATGCATACATACACCCATACATACATACATTACATAATATGTGAGAAAAATTTACGTCTGATACAGAATGAGGCAGGATTACAAATGCGTGTTGTTGATAAACCTTCGCCTCTAGTTGGTCTTCTTTAGATTTATTATCTTTCTATACCTAACAAATAAAATGAAACTAATAATAAATAATAATAAAAATAAAAATAATAATAATGATAATAATAATAATAATGATAAAATAATAATAATAGGGTTCACTAGTTGGTGTGATGACCATTTCCTAACGCTTAACACTGCAAAAAACAAAGAAATAATTATTGACTTTCGTCGGGTGGTGGGGAGCACCAACCAGTTATGATAGATGGTGAAATAATTGAACTGGTAGAAAGTTATAAATTTCTTGGTACTTTCATCAATGATAAATTGTCCTGGAAGGAAAACACGGAATGAGTCTCAAAGAAAGGTAACCAACGCATGTTTTTCCTACGGAAACTGAGAGGCTTCCATGTTGATGTAAGAATGTTGTCTTTGCTCTATCAAACTGTTATTGTGAGTGCCTTATTTTTCAATATTATTTGCATGTATGGAAATCTCTCGAAACAAGAACAGAAAAAAAATGGAAAGACCACGTAAGATATCACAGCCAATTATCAGGAAAGACTTGCCAGGCCTTGCATCCTACTACACAAATCAAATTGTTGAAAAGGTGAAAACTATCATGAAGGATAATACCCACCCACTCCATTCATACTTTCGGTTCAATCGCTCTGGAATTAGACTTTGCCCCATCCCTACCCGACTCTCACGTTTCAGAAATTCATTTATTTCCGATTCTGTTCACATCTTCAATTCCTTTGTTCAGCGGTAAAGAGCGTTAAATTATTTTTACAGTGTTTATTAATTTGCTATACTAGTATACACCCACCAGGACTTCTACCTTTCCTTTTTCCCCATATCCCTCTTACCTAAGTTTGATATTGTTTCTTTGTAAAATTGCCAATGGAAATTGAATTTCTTTGTTCAAAGTCAAAGACTAAATAAATTTCCTATGATGACTCTATGGTGATGATGATGGTGACGACTAAACAGACAACAGAACAGAATCATCATAAGCCCGGCAACATATCAAAACAGAAAAATGAATGAAATTCTTAAGTCTATCGGGATAAGTGACATGTCAAGCGGTACAAAGGTACAAAAATGCACCTTTTTGTTCTTGTTTGCACACGAAAATGCCCATATGCACCCTAAAAGGTGCAACTGTGCACCTTTCAGGGTGCATAAATTTTTGCGTACAAAAAGATGCAAATTTGCACCTTCCCTAAGGGTGCAAAATGTAGCTAACTGCACCTTTAAAGGTGCAAAAAGCTCTTAAAGGTGCAAAGTTGCATCCTAAAAACAGCTCCCAGTGTTGCATTTGGAGGGTGCAAAATTGCACCTTTTTTCTTACGGTTTGAAAAAAAAATTATGCACTCTAAGAAAAAAAGGTACAAGTTTGCACCCTAAATGCAACACTGGCAGCACCTTTTTTGGGTGCAATCTTGCACCCTACATGAAAAAGTTAGAAAATGCACCTTTTTGTTCTTGTTTGCACCTGGAAATGCCCGTTTGCATCCTAAAAAGTGCAACTTTGCACCTTTTAGGGTGCAGAAATTTTTGCGTACAAAAAGGTGCAAATTTCGATGTGCTTTGAATTGAGTGATATTTCAAAATTGTCTTGTCTTTGCTAAAGTGAATTAATAAATATTTTACAATCCTTTAATTTCATTCAGCTACGAAAACGGTTTTTTTCTCATAAAACATAAATTAATTTGGTCTTAATGAATATTCGTGAGGTTATGATTATACTTAGGTTATGCACATCATAAGCATGATAAGTTAAAAATACATTGAAGAAAAATCAACATAAATCGTTGGAATATATGTACGTTTGGCAGTCGTGACATTATAGTTTCTTAGCTAAAACTAAATATTGTCAACACAAATTCGACTGACTTGAAAGTTCTTGTATTCAACTTTACTTTAAGATCTCACGTAGATATACTAATAAATTGAAAGTTTGAGTTTAATAGTAAAATTTAAATCGAGTGCGAAAGGGACAAGATTTATGTTTTAAGTAAATTCTACATGAGGATAAAAAGTAAAAATTACCAATGAGCATACTATTTTTACCTTGAGTGCGGCTGCATGTGTTAAAGGCATTCTTGAATTTGAAATCATTCCTATACTGCATGTCTTTGAAATACTTCCAAAATGTTCTTAATGGAAATCAAAACCCTGGAGTCAAGTATTTTTGAAATCAAAGTTAAAACAGAATAAAACATATGAGTGAAAATTTGAAAGAACTCTGGAAACGGAAGAAGAAAGTTATGGTTATAAGATTTTTTTTTACACTACCATTATAGTTATTGGTGATATGATTTGTAGACAACTCTCATTATCATGTTTCGTACATAGAATTTCACATATTCTGCATTTTCTGAAAGAACGCATGTTTTCATTGTCCTTATCCCAAATAATGTCATGGAGAAAAGACTCCTATCTTGAGTTTGGCTTAAGAAAGTGTGCAGATCTTAAGCAAAATTAAAATGTTTGATTATATATGTGTGCAAAACATTGAGAGTTGTTCATATATGATGTCATCAATAACTAGTGTCTAAAATGTCATCACAGAGAAAAATTCATATAGGAATAGGAATAAGTTTCTTATTCCATTATATATGTGTGCAAAACATTGAGAGTTGTTCATATATGATGTCATCAATAACTAGTGTCTAAAATGTCATCACAGAGAAATTCATATAGGAATAGGAATAAGTTTCTTATTCCATTATATATGTGTGCAAAACATTGAGAGTTGTTCATATATGATGTCATCAATAACTAGTGTCTAAAATGTCATCACAGAGAAATTCATATAGGAATAGGAGTAAGTTTCTTATTCCATTATACATTTTTGCAAAACATTGAGAGTTGTTCATATATGATGTCATCAATAACTAGTGTCTAAAATGTCATCACAGAGAAATTCATATAGGAATAGGAATAAGTTTCTTATTCCATGTTTGATTTCGTTCAAATTTTCGATGATCTGTTTTATTTCGTCTTAGTTTTGAGCTAAAAATTGTTTAAGGGTTTTAGTTTCCTTTAAAAAAAAAATTATCTTCCACGGACATAGTGGGGATTCCCGAGGTCGTTTCTACAAAATTTATTGTCCGAGAAAGGAAATTCTTTTTGCCCAATTGATCGTGGGCCCGGCAGCCACTGAGCAGCGCCAGATCGACGTTGCTCTATCCATTTCAATTCTTGAATGCCAGAGAAGGTAGCAGCAACTCCCATCTTTTAACGTCTTTTGACCTTCTTTTGTTTATTTGTTATAGGTTGCATTCTGTGCAGTATAATTGACCCATTTTAATGCTTTGTTAGGGTTCTGCACATGGTGGGGTCAATCCGGGGGAGGGGGTGGGGATATATTCCCCAAAAATATTTCAGGTAAGTAGTGGCCTGTATTATCATCCCCCAAATAGGAGAATAGTCAAAATGACATAATGACAAAATAATGAATATGAATGAATGGATGATGATGATTCGTATAATTACCAACGAAATCGTCATTAATTTTTTTTTCATAATTGAATGGATAAGTTTGTAATGATAATAGATATAACTGCAGGGAAGCGAGAGACATGTTGACATTACAAAACAGATGAATTTTCAGAAGAAGTGTAACAAACACACTTTATCCTGTCATACCCACTATAAAAGATGCTGACAAATGTATTAAAATGGAGTGACAATGCACTGGAACTTGTTCTCAGCACGGGCCTCAACATACAAGCTTCTCTATTTTTCTCGCTGGCTCGCTCGCTCGCTGTGCTTACTCGTAAAGAATAGAGAATCAAAGTCCGATTTAACACTTATAGCATTGGTCAATATAGTGATTTTGTTTTTAATTTTACTGTAATTCATCTCCTATAGTGTAATGGGTCCAACAAGTTGATTTGATTATTATGATGTAAATGATCAATTATCTCATGTCTCCTTCATGGCCTATTTATGATTGAGACTATCGTAATACAGCTTGAGAGCCCTGATTTAAAAAAAAAATGCTGTTTTAGTATCTGAAACGATTGCAATAAGGCTTTTAGGCTTTTAGATTACCTTTGAAGTTTGTTTAACCAAAGAGCGTCACTAGACAACTGTTTTAATCACTTCTTTGAGTGTTCCAATTTTAGTTTTACATGTAAGCCCAATTTTTGTTTATATTACTTATTGACTTATTTACAATTCATGAAATGTGTATTTTTGCAATCAGTTATCAACTTTGCTACAAGGCCGTGTTCATATTCATTCCCAGTTATATGGTTCCTTGCATTGATTTCATTTGAATAAAGCGTCCCATGTAAGGAAGGGGAAAAGTGCCCATAAAGTGCCTATACAGAGAATGAAACGTCTTGACATGAATAGAAATAAAAACACGTCCGAATTATCGTTCTTCATTTCAAAAGAGTGATGATTTTTAGTTTGATTAATAAACCCTTTCTTTTGCAAAAAAAAAACAACAAGTTAGAATATGAAACCAAGCAAAGGTTTAATATCTGATAACGAAGCGTAAGAACAGTAACTGCAACAAATTTGTAATCAGCAATAATTGCTGAAATGAATAAGAAATTCTTCATTAATATGGAAATATGATTTATTTGTACATTCTCCATTTCCTTCCTTTGGCATGCAGTGAGTCATGGCTAATTATCAGTGCGATGGTGTATTTATTTATTTATTCATTTTATTTATCTGTTCATTTATTTATTTATTTACAGTTTTATTTAAGCAGGGTAGCCTCTTCGCAGTCAGAAAACTGCTTTCAGTGAGGGCCCTACAAATAAAAAACAATGTACGATGGTGTACGACTGTTCTATACGGAAGACAGTTCTCTTACTCATTTCGAAATAGACATGCTTTAAAAAGGGAACCCCAATCCGCATTCTTTGGGAAAAAATACGTCCAATGTGCATTTGAGAGGAATAAACTCAGAAGAAGTCGGAAATGATTATAAATAATAAATTATAAATAATTTATTTGCAAAAGAAGAAAAATAGCAATACTCGCAAACTAAGAAAAGTTGGAGAGAGAGAGAGAGAGAGGGGGGGGGGGGGGGAGGGGGATAGGTCAAACATTTTATTTCAAGGAGTGCATGGCTTGAATAGCCTCGTTGTATATTTCCGAAGCTACGTGACCATGATAACGACAGCGCGGAGACATTATCGTCAGGTAAATGAAATATTTCCTATTATGGGCAGTTACAAATGGATCAATAGAATACAATGAGTGGGTTTTTCCACGTGGTTTTCCCCCGCCGGTCGTGTCGGCATAATCATTCATGATAAGGAAATGATCATAATCATTATTTCTTTATAGCCCTATATCAATTTAAAACTCATCAAAACCCTTTGTAATACAGAGGAAATTTCTTAAATGTATATACATGAAACATACAGACACTTAAAGAAAAATTAATCATTACATCAAAAATTACAAAATATAATACACTTAACTACAAAAATGATGCAAGATGATTATGTTTTAGGATGCTTCTCGATCGATTCATCTGAAGTACTATATGCAAGCGGTAACCTATTACATAATAGTTGGACCACCATAACGAAAGCTACCCTCACTTATCTTTGATATTTAATCGAGGCACATGGAGGGTTGTTGTGTATACCGAAGTTTGTGCGTGGATTGACAGGGAGATTGTACAGCAAGGAAGAGAACTTAAAGGGGCAACGTCGTGAGTGCACTTGTAAACAGACAGTGCAATTTTAAACATGATTTTTTTTTTCATTTCAGGTGTGTTTCTATTTCTCATGAATCAAAACACAAACAGTACAATATGACTTACATGTGATATACAACAATAAACTGACAATAAATATCAAGTACATATACAAAACCTAATTATTTACAAGAGATAGGAAGAAAACATGAAAAATGAGGATCTGAAAGAAGCAGAGCTTGTAAAACATTAGTCCCTCGGTGATGAAGTACATTAATTTTGCAAGTTATAAAGTAAGAATGAATTTGTACATCCAAATTATGGAGTGGTACACATTGCCTTAAAAATTAAAATGAAAATAAAAGTATCAAATAAGAAAAATAATACAAGGCTACTAAAAGGAGAAAATGAAAGATCTGAACATGGTGGACAAAGAAAGCGGACAAAATAAACAACCTCTCATTCTACCCTTCACAATGGCTCTACTAGTCAAAAGAACATCCCTTCATAGCTATTATGTTTAATCATGTAGTTCCAGGTGAATATGTATGTGACACCTGGGGGTGTAACATGAATAGATACAATCAATCTTACAATCAATTGTTTCTCTTTAGTACATGGTTTGCCATAGACTTACGATTGATATCAATCGTAAGATTGATTGTATTTTTTATGTTACACCCCCCCCCCCAGTTCCATATATTTTAGACAATAGCAGTGAAGGGATGTTCTTTTGACTACCAGAACCATTGTGAAGGGTAGAATGAGGGGTTGTTTATTTTGTCCGCTTTCTTTGTCCGTCATGTTCATAGTGAGAGAAACGAAATAAAAAAAGCGAGAGAGATCATAAGGGAAGAAGAGAGAAGGAAGAAAGGAGAAGACAATAATTCAATGTTTTCAATAACCCATAAAGTTGTCTGCAGTAACTAGGGATGATGCGTGATCTTGCCTCCTGGCTCGAAGAAAATGATATACAATACTTCTGTTATACACTTGTTACTATATTGTTACTCATTATTTTAAGTATTGCTTTGCTATTGGATTAATACGCAAAATGTAACCTTCTCTATGGTTCTAAGCTCTGCATTCATTCTTGCTTTCAGTAATTGTATTACCCACTTATGGTAGGCCTATATTTTCTGTATCGTAAATGCTCCTCCCCCATTTTTATCTCTTTCTCTCTCTCTCTCTCTCTCTCTCTTTGGTTAAGTTTGAAGTGAGGAGTTGACAGAAATCTATAAATCAAATCAAATCGTTTAGTTTTTTTTTTTTCGAGATTGCCTGAGCGCTATCAGGGGGTGATAATGAACCACTTACTATAGGGCGAACTGGCTTTGAGGAATGTGGGAGTTTTTGAAGAGCAGTGAGGTATTCATTTCAAATTTAAGGCTTTTAAAATGTCATTCTAAGTTTGCTTGAACCAGAGGGGTCATCAGGCCACTTTTTTTGGGGGGGGGGTGGGTTTGACCAATTTTGTCGACTTATATACATGTAGTACCTTAAAATAGTCTAAAAGCAAGCAAGCCAAAAAGGGAGAATTAGATGAATTAAAAGTTTCAGAAAGCAAAGAAAGGATTCATCAGATTCCCCAATTTTCTACTAGGGGGAAAAACGGGATTCCACTTTTATATTATCCGGCATCTAATATCTGAAAAAAATAATAATAATAAAAAAAATGATAATTTCTTTATACGCCGCCCTCAGTTGACCATGCATATGATCAGGGTAACGGTAGACCAAAGAGTCAATATTCTCTTTGCAGTAGACTATCATTTTGCATTTATTGTTTGTCATAATAATTATGCCAGCATAATTATGAGTAGGAACATAAATGAAGATTTCAGTGGATTGATTGAACGAGAAGGCAAAAGGGAATCATTTATAGAATGACCAAAGAATGACATTCAAACTTTTGCTTACAGAGGATTTTTATTTTTTTATTTCTTCATAAATAAGTATCAGAATTAAACAGGCTTGCTGGCTGGAAAATTCATTACCTAAAAGTCCAATAAAGTGGGTGTTAGATACTTGGGAACAATGTTTTTGCACTCTGAATTATAATTAACACATCGTAATAATGGCAGTCTCAACAAAAAATGTAACTTATTGTCGTTATCCTCAGGCTATTTTAGAGAAGAAAAGTTTCATAATGTTCCGCCATTTAATTCCTTGATCAAAATATATATCCTGCACTTCGAAAATCTGGATTTTCGACGTTTAATTTTATGAATAATAAAGATATTACACAACCGTTTTAGGCCATCTCTTTGATAAACTTTCCGTGCAGTTTTATAATTTATGTAAGTTTTATGTTGCTAAATGCTCTAATAACTTATTTACAATTTATGAAATATGTAAGGGTTGTTGCAGTCTATAAAATATTTTTTGCTGCAAATCTGGTTTTCTTGTGTCCACATTCATTCTCCATTAAGATTCCTTGTACTGATTCTGTTTGAGTAAAGTATACATAAGGAAAAAGGGCCTACGTGATATACTCATGAAGAGAAGGAAACGACTTGAAATATAGAAGAAAAAATAGCAGGTTGATATATTGCCGTGCTTCCTTTTGGGGAAAAAAGTGGAGATTTCTAGTTTTATGATAGTGAAATTATTTCCTTTACATGCATTTTCAGGGGGCACTATCATGTCTAAAGAAAAAGTTCAGTAATGAAAATACAAAGCATGTGGAGCTTTCTTTCTGCATGTAACAATGACTTGATATTCAATAACCATGATAACGAAGCCTAAAATCGGTAACTGCAATAGAAGTGTGTTCAGCAGTGATTGCTGGAATGAATATATAGGAAATGTTGTTTTAAGTGCTTCATTTCCATCGTGTTTGTGATTCATGGCTTATCATTGTGTACGACTGCCTGTTTTATATATTACGAACAATTTTATTTCTCATATCCAGTATATAGAGGATCTTAATCATCACTGATTGAAAAAAAAAACTTCAAAAGAGGAAAAGAAATACTGGAAAAAAAGGGAGTCGAAAAGTAAGAAAAATATGAGGTCGAACTGAAAACACATGTCGTGATTTTCATGTGATTGACCTACAAATGTCACAAGTTTTGACACTTTTTAACCTTTTCATTTCTACTTTCCTATTTTTTTTTATTTGCTTTCATTCATTTATTTATCTACATGTATTTATTTATATATATTGGATATTTCAAATAGTCATATCGAAGCGCATATGGAACAAGCATCCAGTCCTAATATGGTTTCGGTGAAAAATGGGTTTAGCGCCTTGTGGAAATAAGCTCTCCGATTGCGTATAACACGAATTGACACCAACCAGACTTAGATTACGAAGGAAAGGGGGAAAAGGATTTTCTTTGAAAAAAAAAACCGGTATAAGTCTATATACATGATTTTTATGACCCCCTCCTCTCTTATTTGTCGGTTTTATTTTGTTTCGGTTCGTTTGTTGTTGGTTTAATTTTTTCGCTTGTTTTTGTTTTTGTTTTGAGGGTCCTGTTTTGTTTTTGTTTTGTTTTTGATTTGCTTGTTTTTTTTGTTGCTATTATACAAGGATGTCATGATGATTCACCGTCCTTGCCGAAGCTCACTTAACCGGGTGCTCTTTAATTGTGAGGGTTCCCCCCAAAATGGCTGAACAATTAGCAGGCCCGCGAGCAGGAGAGAGAATTCGAAGATCTACTGTATAGTACCTGCATGCAGTGTTGAACTTAATTAAATATGTAGCTGCGATGGCCGAGTCCGAGTGGTTAAGGTTAGACTGGAAATCTCATCCGATCATTTGTTTGTAGTTTTTAATGATCAATCTTTATCAAAATAATAAATGAAATACTGTTGATATAGTGATGAGGAAATACTACTGCTTTCATAATTGAAAATGGAATCATTTGGTACCCTATACTGACTGAATTGTTCGTATACCTTAATTCCCCAACTCTGCTACTGCTTAAATTGTGTAATTGCTGTTATTGTTATTATCATTGTTATCATCATTATTATCATTACTATTATCATTATCATCATAATCATCATTATAATCATGATCTTTATCGTTGTCATTATTGTTATAATTGCTACTACAGGGGCGGATTCAGCATTCTCCAATAGGGAGGCCGAAATTAAAAAAAAAACCGCTCGAACCGATTAGAAACGTATGGTTTAAGGTTACACTCAGTGGCGTAATAAATGAGATTATTTTGTGGATCACCCCCGCCCGCCTCAGGAGGTAGATGAGCCTACATCTTGAAATAATTATCTTTAATTAAGGAATTATAAAACTTTTTTTCGTGAGCATAAAGGAAATGATGGATAATACGAGCGCGAAGCGCGAGCTGAAAAATTTTGAGATTCCAAATGAAGAAAATTGTCAGGAGCGTCGCTAGACTTTTTTCAGGGGGGGGGGGTGAAGAGGCCAGATTGCCAACAACAATGCCAGTGATTAAGGAAAACTAACGCCGATAAATTCAACCGTGTGAAGCCCACTGGGCATTGTGTGCTTATATCAGATTTTTCTTCTAAATGATCTGTTCACCTCACTTACAGAATGTGTTTGCTTTCCGAAAACATCCTGTATCTTAATATAATACGTGTGAGCGTATAGCGAGCGAGTAAAAATATACACTCCATGCAAACCATCTTGTATTAAATTCTAATCCTAGCGAGCGCAGCGAGCTAGTGAAAAATCTTTATACTATTTTTTCATGGTAGCAGTGATAATTCTTCATTCCAATACACGATGTTATTAATTATGAGATAACCAGCTTATATGTGCAGGTACATTTGGTCATCTCGCTTGAAAAATTCGTTCGTTTTTCCATGCCATCTTGTATATAAATTTAATCCGAGCGAGCGCAGCGAGCGAGGAGAAAATCTATATACTATTGTTCATGGTGGAAGTGATAATTCTTCATCCAAATACACGATGGTATTAATCATGAGATATGTGACTTTTATGTATGTATAAAGGTACATTTGATCATCTATATCTCTTGCCAAATCGTTTGCTTTTCCATACCATCTTGTATTTAAATTTAATCCGGGCGAGCGCAGTGAGCGAGGAAAAAATCT
Source organism: Echinometra lucunter (assembly GCA_029962745.1). NCBI lineage: Eukaryota > Metazoa > Echinodermata > Echinoidea > Camarodonta > Echinometridae > Echinometra > Echinometra lucunter. The sequence continues at coordinate 7,114,401 of CM057165.1, forward strand.
ATATACTATTTTTCATGGTAGAAGTGTTAATTTTTCATCCAAATACACGATGGTATTAATTATGAGATAACTAACATTTTTTTATATGTGTGCAGAGTACAGGTATATTCGGTCAACCCGCTTGCCGAATTCGTTTGCTTTCCCAAATCCATATTGTGTCTTGTACGAACGAGCGTAGCGAGCGAGGAAAATACATGTATACTCCCTTTCATGGTAGAAGTAAAAGTTCTTCATCAAAAGACTCGATGGGCCTTTAATATATCTATTTTGAAATATGTGGTCACCTCTCCTATACCTAATTTATTTGCTTTCAAAGACCATCTTGTATCACACGAGCGAGTGGGGAAAAATATATATATCTTTTTGTGGTAGAAGTGATAATTCTTCATCCAAATACATGACGGGCCTAAAAGTATCTAAATTATGTATTTGTTCATCTCACCTGCCGAATGTGTTTGCTTTCCGAAATGTAATACGAGCGAGCGCAGCGAGCGAGGAAAAATATACACTCTGACTTTCGTGGTACCCGTATGCAAAATGAACAAGCAAATAAGCCGACTATGGGCACCTTACTCCTCTTTTTCTTTCTTTTTCCTCTTCATACTATTCCCTCTCCTCCTTGGCTTTCTCTCTCTCTCTCTCTCTCTTTTTGCTGACAGCAATCGCGAATTTGTCGATAGGGATGAATGGTACCTCTACCCCAGTTTTAATACATTATGGGTGTAAGTCACTGTCAGGCCCGTACCTAGGACTTTTACGGTGTTTAACTTTGGAAATAGTATACCTTTTTGAGGAAGTGGCAATTGCGAGCACGAAGCGTGAGCCGAAATTTTGGTTTACAACACTGACCTGCAGGCAGAGCAATTTTGCCTCTCATTTATTCTTGAACTCATTCCAAAACTGATGATAACCTAATTAACTTCCCCCTGATATACATGCGAGCGCAAAGAGTGAGCAGAAAAATCCCCATAAAATAAATTATTCTTCTTTGTAATTCTTTCTTATAACTGTCAAGATAAAACCATGCGAGCGTAGAGCGCAAGCGGAAATTTTGCAATAGCCCTTTCATTTTCTTTCTTCTTCTTCTTTTTTTTTTTTACTTTTTACTTTCTTCTTTTCTTTTTTTTTTACTTTTTACTTTCTTCTTTTCTTTTTTTTCTTTTTTCTTTTATTCTTTTCATTTCTCTCTTTATTTCTTTTTTTTTGCTCCCCCAATATGGGGGGGGGGGGGGGGACGCGGCCGCTTCAGCCCCCCCCCCCCCTGGATCCGCATATGCACTATTGTCGTCACATCAGTATTATTTGGTGACAGATTCTGTGTACACTTTCATATCATAAGTTTAATAACAATAAATAAATTTCCACCTCCCTGTTTTGCCAGGTGACCTATCGATGACGATTGGCTTAGTTTCGCGTGAATAAGCATATTTATTACTTCAAATAAGAATTTTCGTTCAAAAACCTTTAATCAGAAGAGTATTTTCGAAGTTTGCTGATATGTTTTATTTCAAATACGCCTTTTTCATGTTTCTGAAAGAAGTGCGAACATTTAAACACAATGTTTATAGGCCTAAGCAATGTTCAATCCCTTCGGTTTTAAAGTGCATTTGGAACCCGGGATAAATCATCGACTTTCCGTCTTTCTATACCCGTGGACTAAAAAGCACTAAATTTCTCTCAAAGTAGTACTTGTTTTATTTCTGCTAGCACGGCAGTTTTCAATCTTAAACTTTCATAGTTATTTGGAAGAAAGAATGTTTGCTATCAGGGGCAAGTTAATTCTCAAGAGAAGTTTCAATCGAGTTTGCTACTGCGCATGCGCGGCATCGTTCTCGCTTTGCTCAACATGGCGACTAACGAAAAGGTGAGGAGTGATGAGGGTCTTAAAATCCATATTTCACGCTAATGCATTAACTTTATTACAATTGCTTATATATTTTCGTAGATCAATAATCAATGATGCTCTGTGGGTGTGTGATGTGAGGTGTTATGCTGTAGTTTTGATTTAATCAGTGCCGTACGACCGCTATATCTACTGCAGCAGTGGTTGTGAGCACGCGTGGTTTTTGACGTGCAATCAGTCGCTAAAGGGAATACTAGAAGCTAGAAGCTGGGCCATGGTGCATAGGCTTAGCGATGATGAATGGAGCAGTTGTTTGGCGTGCGTCGGTCACGCCTCTCGCGCTCGGCCAACTTTAGTTGGAGGACCTACCTGTGAAGATTCGTCTACTGAAGCAATATGGAGGGCATCATCCTGACCAAAAAAAAACAAAAAAAAAGAGATTAAAGCTCAGGACCTCTTTTGCAATAAGAATAAAAGAAATCTAACAAACATCAAAATGTGACTTAATGTTCTCAAAAAGAATAAATCATGTTTTTTTCCCCTGAAATTTAACTTAGTTGATAACTTAAGACAAGTACATCGCATGTAACAGTTAACTTTTAAAGTTTTAGTTGTTTACTATATTAAGTTGTGCTGTTATTTTTCATGATGTGTTGTTATACATTAAAATTGATCATTAAAAAAATAACTTGTAGGACAATATTAATTGGGCCCTGTTTACTGTAAGTGTAATCTAAACTTGTTACTGTTGTGTTGTTAACCCTCTAAGTCTAAAAGTAGTTTTGATGTTTGTTTAGTGGATATTAGATTTTATTATTGTTACTATTATAATTATTATTATTATTATTATTATTATTATTATTATTATTATTGATCTATTTAATTTTATTTATTTTTATTGCTTCTTCCTTGGTTAAACAATAACATGGGTAACAAGGTATAAACAGCAAAACATGAAAACTGATAAAAAATGCAGTAATATGGTATGAATCGTCAGATGAGGTATATACATATGTAGAAAGAAAACTGTTTGTTTTATAACTTTTTAATTCGACAAATGAGAATCCATTTTGTTTTTGTGGATAGCGCTAACACATTCTGCCCTTTCCAAAAACATTTCTCTTTAAAAGTGAATAAAGACTGGTTGTTTATTCAGTTACTGGCAGATACTTACGTCTGTAAATATTGCTTTCTATTATTATTTTTTTTAATGTATTCATTTATTTCTTTTTTTTTCTTTAGGAATAATATGGAACCACAGAAGTAGATAGATGCATGATTGTTGATGGACCCACCTGCCAATAAATTTTTGTTGTTGTTTTTTTTTTAATGTTTTGTCCCGTATTATTGGGTCGAATTAGATCTTCATTCAATGTTTGATTCAAATCTGAAATCACCAAAATGTACATTGGTTATGCCAAGTATGATAGGGGTTGTGTGTCTGGATACTTAATGTAACAAAAATAAGGCTTTTGCCCTAGAATTCCACACACACACGAAATATGCATCAAGAAGAACTGACCACTATGAACATTTGTCATTCATCATATTGCCCAACATAACTTTTGAAAGATTCCTGACTTATTGCATGCAAACTTGTCCAAACTAGCATTTGAAATCATTTGTCCCGATTTACCCAACTTATGTGGGTCACAACAACGTGTGGGTATATAATCACACATGGAGAATTTAGTTTTTCTCCTCTAGTTATGTCCAGTATAACATCTGAAAGATTCCTGATTTATTGCATACAAAATTGTCCATACTGACATTTGAATCATTTTCAACCACTTCATATCATATGAATAGATATCATAAAACATACCCAGCCTGTCCAGACAACAAGGTGTAGGTATATAATCATACGTGGAAAATACACATGTACAGTAGTTTTCCTCCTGTGGTTTTGAACAAAGAAAAGAAGAGTGAAGTAATGAAGTCTTTACTTTGCTCGTTTACCTCGTATGATTTTACAAGATGGCCGCCTCAAGGGGACTGCCACAGCAATTATTCTTTTTTATAAATTTTAGAAGTGTGTTTGGATTGCATCATACATGTAGGTGAAAGAAAAAACTAAATAAGTATATAAATCTACAGTTCTCTGTGTGTGTGGGTGGGTGGGTGTGGGTGTGTGTGCATGTGCTATGGTATACAGCTGAGGAAGCACATTAGACTTCATTTAACTTTTTAATGACTCATGTGCATGAACAACCCAGTGACATAGCTAGGATTTGGGGGGGGGGGGCAGTGGTGAGCATGAGAAGCTTGCGAATGACATACAGCGTGTGAAATGCCCTCTCGGGGGGGGGGGGGTGCAGGGTAACCTCCCACGCAAAGCACGGAAGCGTCAAAGTTTACTTCTCTTCCTACATTTCCTCACCTTTTTCTCTTTTTTTTTTTTTCGTCGCTTTTTTCTTTTGGGGGGGGAGAGGGTGACCGCCCCCTGGCTTCACAGGTGGAACAACCTTCTGTTAGGCAGAAGGAGGTTCTTCATTCCCTAGAACGAAAAGAATGGCTGCTTCAAATTTTTGATTTTATTTAATTATCCAACTTTGGACTTTACCATTGAAAGCAACAACAGAAATGGTTGTTTGACATTCATCATTAATCATCTACTGAGTTTCTTTCCTTCACTTTTATTTTTGCATTAAATCTTTCCCTTCAAGCCTATTTATGAAAGAGATTCATAAATGTCACAGAAATATTGGAGAAATTATCTACTGGTGATAGGACTAATGCATGTCATGTGACTGAGAATGAATCACTATGCGTTGTGTCATTCTGTGCAGCTGCCATTTTAACAAGGCAACTCAGAAGTAATTACTTTCCAAACATTTGTTTGTTTTAATGCGATCTCTTTTTTTTATAGCTTTGTTCAGTGGTTTAATTCTTACCTTGCAGTTATAAAAATACATTGCAAATACCATTTTGAGACAAATTCTTGATGATACCTCAATTTTATAATATTCAACGTACATGTACAGCATGTTATCCAAGAATGTTACAGTAAATACATGCAGATCTGCATGTACTTTCATCCCGAAATCTAGACAACTGAAAGCAGTCTGGTATTATTAGTAATTGAAATAAAGATTTGATAGTGACACGTTTCCCAGTTTTCCCCAAATCTCAGTCTTTACAACAGGGAAAAAATTGATAATTTTTTTTCCAGGGCTACTTTTTGATCCCAACCACCCACATTTTCTACATTGTATTACAATTTACATTGGACCCTATGAGAATTTCAGGGGCTCTTTTGAAGTTTTCCAGGGCTCTTTTGGGCATTTTGAGAGCAAATTTGCCCCAAGCCCTCGTGTATTTTTTCCCCTGCTTTACAATGAATAGGTTTGATTTGATCCAAAAAAAAAAAAAAATTAAAGCAATAATGTTTTGTATAAATAATAAACTGAAGACTGGATAGTAACTATTGGGCTTTAACCCATAGCATTCCATTGCATTTAACCTCTTGGCTACTGGAAATGACTGGCCCCTGTATTAAGCCTAAAGGTGCTTTCACACATGATGCGACAGTGTGGTAACACGCTGTGTCACCACACTTTTTTGTGTACAAGCCTATGGGTATAAGGCGACAAAAAAAATGTTGCCGAGGCAGGACACACTTTTTTTTTGCTGCCTAGATACACAAAACATGCGCACCAATCAAATTTCTAAAAAGTTAGCGCAAAATTGTTGCCATGAGATTGCTTGCGCAAGTTTTGACAATATGCTCTCTTATTGAGAGTTGACGTGTTAATGCGCGTTCATTAGCATATGTGGTGACACAAAGTCCCACCCTGTGTGAAGACGAAACAGTGTGGTGCCACAGTGTGTTACCACACTGTCGCATCATGTGTGAAACCACCTTAATGGAATTAGAGAATTCAATAGTTAATGGGTTGAGCGTATCTATGTAAGCAGTTCTAATGTGCCTCCTTATTTTGTCCTTTAGTCATGTGAAGATAATTTTGAGAACGGCAAATAGAACAATATGCATGCATTAACGCCTGAGTTCAGTTTGATCTACATACATAGCCAAGTACTAAAGTGTTTCAAATATTTTGCTTTACCAGGGCCGGTATTCTGAACATTGTGTTATCTTTTATCTTATTTTAATTGCCGTAGCAATCAGAAATAGCGTACGCCATTGGCTCACATCGCGCACTTTTGTCTTGCTTGCTGGTCTTTTGCGCAGCTAAAACCAGTCGTAGGTACGCTTACAAAATTTGTTATGACAGTTACCACAGTGAAGATAAGATAAAAGATAAAACACTTTTCAGAATACCGGCCCAGGGATGCGTTTCGCGAAACCATCATATGTCTAACTTCTCGGACATCCCATTGAAACCCGTGTTGTAGAATTAACATGCGTTTCAGTGGGATGTCCATGAACTTAGACTTATGACGGTTTCATGAAACGCAGCCCTGGAAGCTAGAGTTTCCAGTGCTAGAAGGGCAATTTTCTAATAAAATTGCCAGAAATACTAATTATCCTGGATTTGGTCTGTAACCTGTGGGACAACAGCTCTTCGGCTTGCCTGTGATGAAGTACCTGCACCATTACCTGACGAGGCTGACGTGTAGTTGCATTTGGAAGCAGTATGATCACCTGATAATAGTATCATTCTTAGGTCATGACCTGTACAGTGGTAGACATTTTGCCAAGTTCTAAGTTCTTCTAATGTAATTGATAAAGATTTTTCTTGTAAGGCTGATTTTTATTTTTAGGGAGTATAAGCCAACATGTACATGTTGACACAAGGGTCATCATTATTAGCTAGAAATGATAAATACTGCATTTGATAATGAAAAAAAAAAAGAAAAATAGAAGAGTATCCAAATTAGATTAGTTCAGCCAAATAGAAAGAAGGGGTCGTCCATGAAAGCTTAATGTGAAATCAGAAATAACAACATCATGAAGAATAGGGGATCCCTAGGATGTGAGAATGTACAGTGTAGTCATAAAACATATGTAGTAGAAATTGAGAGGGAAAACCATTGATATTTTGGAGATATTCTTTGGGATAAACAGCAATGGAAAGTAGATGCCTTTAAACCTCTTTACTACAGAATTCTCGAAGTCCCATTGATATAATACAGGGACTATCCTGTCCCTGTAGGCATTATTGTTACTCGTAGGCCTTTTCTAGAACAAATTTGACAGAGAAGGTAGCAGTGGGAAGCTAAACCCAGTTAAATTTCTGTCGTGTCACCCTTCCTACATGTATATTTTGATGTAAAATCTAGGTTGACATAGAGAGAACCTAAAAGTTATGAGCATTTCAGAATTGTGAGGTTGAGTGTCATCCCACAAACTGAGGAAACCATTGCTTATGTAAATGATTCTCTTAACGCAGAAGTAGCTTTAATGCAGCATCAAGGTAGACTAGAAAATGAAGTCGCATCATCTCCAGCCTACCAGGCTTTTACATGATGAAATGACTTCAGTTTCCCTCTTTTTTTTCTTTTTCTAGTTTAGCTACCTTAAGAAGTGTGTGGATCAGAATGATTTCAGAAACAAAGATAATAATCCCTTAACTTAGTGCAACATGACTAGAATCACATTGATTTCCTATTCTACAATCAGAAAGACTTAGTGATTGCTCCTCAAATTGGCACCCTGTCCTTTGCACTACTGATCAATAGGATAAGTGTGGACTCTATTCTGTCACTGTGCACTGAGTGGATTGTGACCCCTAATATATAATGTGTGTGTGTGTGTCTTCAAGTGAGTGTGTTGTTATTGGCATGCAAGCTGATATGCTGTGTGAGGGTGTGTGTGAGTGTGTACCATACTTCTAAATGCACGATTCTGTATGGACTGTGAAAAACAGTTTGAATACTTAGCTCTATGATGATTGTACCATGGAGGCAGTGTGTACTCAGAAATTTATACCCATTCATTAATATCATTTCTAGTGTAAATCATTTCTTTCCAACTCGGTTTTGCATGCAGATGGTAGACTGTACATGTACAAACAAACCATGAATAAACTTTCACATTGCTTACATTTACACTGCACCTTAGCATAAAAAATCAATACAATTTCTATCAGCAGC
>CM057165.1:7122800-7299230 GCA_029962745.1 Echinometra lucunter
AATTTCTATCAGCAGCATGAATGGCTAATAATTATTGTGTATACCTCACTGTTATGGTTTCATGCATGTAGTTTTGTTTTTTTTCTCTCTTTAAAAAAAAAAATAATTTGACTTTATCAACACCTTTCATGAATTTAACAACATAGACAAATTAATGTGGAAAGGAAAGGAAAAGGAGGATGTGATTGTCCATGGAGATCTGCTGGTACATGCAAACTCAGCGTTTTATAAGAAATTTGATTTTTCCCATTTTTTACCCCATTTTTCTCCATAGTTCTATCTTTCAAAAGGTACGTGTCTTAAGGAGCAAGAAAACAATGACAGCAACAGACATTGCTCACTAATAGTTTCAAATTGTCCGTTGGGAGGGGGGCATTGATATACCCATCATTTGAGTTATTGTAACTCCTTAGACAACACAAAGTCAGGGGCAAATGTGGATCACCTTAAAAACAGCTCTGCTTCACAGATTACCAAGAAAATTGAAATTTATGAAATTTCCTGTTCAGAGCAAATTAGAATGGCATCTAACTTAGATATGTCATAGAGTTGCCAATTCTAGTATGAACGCAACTTTAAAAAAGTTTTCACAATTTTCATATTAGATTTTGCTCATGCTTTTGTGAATTTCTTCCTCCTATTTGTTGATTTTTTTTTCTTCATTGACTAAATATCAAGCTAAACTTCCCCTTTAAAGTAGACTCCCTAAGAGTCCAAAGGGATTTGAATTGCAGCAAAGTTCATGTCATTGCAAAGGGAAGTTTTACCAATTCGGTTTACCCAGCTAACACGCAGATGTTTTTAAAAACGTTCTAAAAATGTTTCATGTAGGTTTTTTTTGACGTTTTGTGAAAACATTTCTGTGGAAGGTTTCAGACGTTTTAGAAACGTTTATTCGGATGTTTAAAAAATGTTTTTTTAACGTTAAAAAAAAACCCTTTGGAAAATTTACTTCTAAATGAAGGACCTTCAGAAAATGTATGGAGGTTTAAAAAACGTTTTAAGAACCTTGAAAAAACGTCCAGCAACGTTTCGAGAACGTACTAAAAACCTTTTCAGAACATAAATATAACCTTTCTAGAACGTTTTGAAACCTGGCAGACCTTATAAAAACATCCAGAAAACCTTTAAAGAACGTTTATAAAACCTGGCAGACATTTTAGACGTCTGAAAAAACCTTTCCAGAATGTTAAAAAAACATATCTAGAACGTTTAAAAAAAAAAAAACACAGACACTGTAAGAACATCCAGAAAACCTTTAATAATTATAATAAAATAATTTTTAACCTGAGGTGAAGCCCTTTCAGTACAATCCACTTAATGGTCTGTAATCCTATCCTTCTATAATCCTAACAACCCTATGCTATATCTATACTATCCTAAACTGATCTACTGAACTCTTTATCTGGTCTTTCTACATATAGGGACCAGATTGCAATGACTGTTAAAAAATAGTTGAAAATTACAATTTTTCAATTTAGACCTAGAAATAACTCTTCAAATTGCATTTTGGGCATTACAATTAATGTAAATACATTTTGCATTATAGCTCAAATTGAATTGCAAAAATAGATTGCCATTTATCCTTTTGAAATATGATTGGGTCAATTACGGACTTTTGTGAATATTCATAAATCATGATCGTTATTATCAATCCATGGTCCAACTTTTGAACGTCTATAAATGTTTAAAAAACGTCCAGCAAGAAACATTTGTTAAGGACGTTTTAAAAACATTCCACAAGATGTATGTTCTCAATGTCCCATTGTGGAACATTCAAAAAACGTTTTATAAGGGTTATAAAAAAACACATATTTCCGACAAATGATAAATTTCCATTTGGACGTTCTGAGAACATTTTTCAAACGTTAGTTTTTAAGGACCAAGACCTACAGACCTAGTTTTTAAAACATTTTTAAAATGTTTGGTTTACTGGGTAACAGCTTCCTTATCACGGTCTGTTTGGGGCCTGCAGTAATCATTGTTCAAAAATGATATTTTTGTGGCCCATATTTTCGGCCTTAAGCAGTCCTGCGTGTAGAGGCAAAATTTGTGACGTCATAACGTGGGCGCTCATTACCTGCAGCTTTTATGTATTCTGCATGGAAAACGCACATGATTTTCATATTGAAACTTTCGAGATTCAGGGATTGAAATGTGGGTGGAAGATGAGGAAATTGAGCTAAATATGGACATAGAAATTGGTGTTATCACGTGATCTCACTTGTCTCTTTTATACCAGGTGGACAGTGTGAGACTGTATTTAATCAGTTTCATGCCAACTTTCTTTTTGCTGCCAAAACTGTACATGAGCTGTAAAGCATGTGGCTGGTAGTGAGTCTTCGGCCGAGGGAAGAAATAAGAAAAATGGTGCCCTCAGATATCGAGCATGAAATACAGCGCCTCATACACCATTTATGGCTCCATATGTAATTATGTGTTTATCATCACTGGCATGAAATTTGCATGAAACCAATGTATTCCTTAAATATTTTCAAACATTGACCACACATGGTTTGACCTGCTCCAAAGGCCAGATGAATTTACACTGCTGACGTCTGGCTTCTACTACGCCTCTGAGGCCATACAAAACCACCACCCCCCCCCCCCCACCAGCCCAGGGCGGACCGACCGCCTGCATTAGATTTGTGCAAGATGGAGCAGTCTATACTGCCAACTGTAGCATCCACTCTGGCCTTGGGTCTGTTCTCAGATCCACATCTGAGGCCAGAGAGGTCCTTGGTGTAAATGTGGTGCTAGTCAACTAGATGCACCACCTAGCTTGTACTCAGATGGAGTTGCCAGAGTTGCATAATCTGCTTTTCTGGCATAATTTTTACCCTTTTTGGCATCTAGCATAAGTCCTAGAATACTAGAATAGTTCTAGAACACTAGAATAGTTCTAGAACAATCTGGCATAATTCTAGAGAATGGACTTTTTTGTGTTTGAATCTGGCATATTTTTGAGTATAATTGTTTGTATTAATTTACAGAAATGCCCTTTTTCTTTCGCCAGTCAGTAAATCACTGGGATTTGTACCAATATCGGTCCTGTTTAAGTTAACCTATCTTCCACGTGCAATGTAAACTACCTACCTGTGCTAAGGCATTTGAAGGATGATTAGAATACCTTTACAGGAGAGCTTTGCCTGTCATATTTTGCAGGCAAATTTGACTGATTGTGAGAGTTCATTTTATTGTCAGCTTTTGATTGCAGAAATCAAACAATGAAGTTAGAGATGATGTGGTTTGTAGAGTATTGATTCCCTTTATTTGATTCTCTTTTTGCCTTGTCTTGCACATGGTTATCGATAGGTGTCAAAAATCAACATACAACACATCCTTTTTTATTTTCCTTCTGTTTTTTGCCACACACACGGTGGCATTGACTGTTAAGAAGGATCCCCCCCCCCCAAAAAAAAACCCAAACAAATATAAAAGAGGAGGCAAGAAAATTGTTGGTAATCAGCCCCTTGATTATGATTGCAGAAACCTAAAGAAAGAAGAAGATTCCTTTTTCTTAAGGCTGGAAACTAAAACGTCCATGCAGAGACTCAACTCTCCCGTTTCGGCGGGAAATCTCCCGCTTTGAGTCCATTTTCACAAAATCTCCTGCTCTCCTGCTTGAGTTTGAATTTCTCCTGCCTTAGCTGTGTTTCTCCTTTTTTCTCCCCACTCAACCACCTATTTGAAAAAAAAAAAGAATCTTAATCACTGGATTTTACCTCATTTAGTGTTGTTTGTTAAAAAATAAGTTTAAGATAGAACCAGAGAGCTTCTATAACCCTAAAATTGGCCTCTGGCCGCAAGGAATTTCGTGCTTTGCGCTGGTGATGTGGGCAACGTGCACATTGAGTCAGAGTCTCCTGTTTGCTAGGGGGTCTCGGCAGGAGAATCTCCCGCTTACGACGTGCTTAGGGTTGGAGTCTCTGTCCATGTCTGCACCAAATTTATGTGTCACCTAAATTACCTTTTATAATTACCAGTTGCTAGAATAGGGTGCACTATTGGTGCTGTAGTTCGTTCACGTAGAAGGATGAAAATCATCGATGTGAACAGGAAGGCAGACGGAACAATATCTGCAGTGATTTTTGTCCTACATGGTGGGAATCATGCAGATCATTTCTTTTCTTTTATCAGTGTATCGCCTTGAACTTTGGAAAGAATGGGGGAAGCAGGGTTCTCCACTAGAAAAAAATCCACACCACGGTTCCCACTCTGCGCAAAGCGTGGAAGTTTTGGAAGTTTTACGGAGAATAACACCTAAAAGAGGTTTGCGGCATTATATGCTATAGTAAGGATGAAAAATGCTTCTTTGTAAGCAGGAGTAGTCTACTAATGGCATGAAAGAAAAATACATCGCCAAAAAGCAAAACAATCTGACATTTATCATTATTGTTAAGAATATATACTCCAATATTTTTTTTACCCTTGTTGCCACGCCCATGGTGTAGCAATGTCACACATGGTTCTTCCTTGTCTGAAACCTTTACGCATGGTACTGGAACCATGGGTGTTATGTACTGGCGAGAACCATGGGGGGAGGGGGGTGTTAGCTTGTGTACTTCCAACAAAGCTGTAATATCTAGACCAGTAGAATGGTAAAGATGAGCACCGATACCACATTAGAACCCCAGATGAAGAGCATGACTAAATCCGATGTTTGGTATCTTTGATTTTAGAATAGCACTTTTTTTTTGGTAAGATTTAGTTACTTCAATTTTAGTTTTCTTCTCATAGACTAGAGAATATGTTTGTTGTGCTAAAAATCATGGTTAGCATCCATTATCCAGCCATTTTCGTAGATCTTTGTTTCCTTTTTATACAGTTATGAAGTGAAAGATGGAACATTAGTTTTCAAGGTCAACTAGGAGATGAATCAAAAACCAAAGAATAATAGCTTATTAATTTTAAAGGGCAATAAGAAATGGGATTATTTAGCTGACAAGATGAGTATACCTAAGGATAATATTGTAAGGGGGAGGAAAGGGATTGGGCTTTATAATAAAACATTTAATAATCAGCTGTAAAGAAAACAATTGTCAAACTTTGTTTTGTATTGAAACTTGTTAGAAATAAAGTTTCACTTTCTACATCCAAAGGATAGTCATGTTCATGGTCATACCACTATGCCCATAGTGTACATAACATGTTTACCTGCATTATTGTCAGATGCAGGCACTATATTTTGTAGACTCTAGCATTGTAAAATGCTTTGAATAAACTTAACATTATTATTGCATGAAATAACATTTGATGTTATCAAGATTAAGTGAGTAACATACTGTGAATGAAGAAATGGAAATTATCAGAACATCGAGTCTTCACCCCCTAAGCTGCAATTACCCACAGTTTGATAGTAAAAAGTCAGCATATTTGTATTTATCTGCCAAGTAAATACAGGGATATGTATTCTAGCACCCACTAGCATCATCATCTTCCTGAATATACCCACTGTTGGTCCTCCATTTCCATCGAGAAGACAAAAAAGCAAGGCAGTGCCCTTCTCACTGTAGGGATCAACTCTTTAAATTGGCAACTTCCCTTGCCCCCTTTGTTCCAGGGTTCTGGGAAGCTGCCTTTTATAGCACTGAGGTTATGTGCTGCCCTGTTGGTGCATTTCATGAATGACTGAATGTGTGTGTAGGTGTGTGTATGTATTGAGGGCAGCTGAGCAGAATCCCTTTGTACAGTGCATGTGTGTGTGCTGTGGTTGTGTGTACCGCTGGCTGGTATACACTCTGTGCTGGGTCAATAGTGTGGGAGAATCTATTGTAAAACAAAAATAAAATAAAAAGTCCCGCCAGTTGAGGAGAGATAGTATCGTGTTCCATAGGCCTGCCCTTGGATTTTAATTCATGTTCACAAGAGCTAATTCAGGGAGCTTGTGCAGGTTGCTTGTTTTTACAATTATTTCATGGAAATTAAGTATCTAGTTCTGTTATAATTGTGTTACAACCAGTTGAGACCAACCATTGATCTGGTATTAAAATGAAGACCAGGGGAAAGGTTTACAGATATGTGGTATGTATGCAAATTTATGCATATTATTTGCAAAAATAATTTACTGGTGACCATATGTTTGTACACTGTGTGTTTAAACAATTATTGCATTGCACATATTTAGTGGATTTTATATAAGATATATTACTAACTTGGAAAAGAGGAACTGTTCAAACATGTATGGTTTTGAGGATGGATACAAATTTGTATTTAACAGATTCTTTGAGAATGTATGGCATTTTTACCACTTAACCTTTGGCATTTGCTTGATATGCATGTAAATGTATAACCAGATTTGTATTTTTTTTCTCTCTCTAAAGCTCTTCAGTTTTATTATATGAGTACTTTTTTTAATGTGAGAGAGTCTTTATGTTAGTAATTAATTATACTTGCTAAATATATGCAGCATGGTCTTACATTAAAGCCATACCATTTCTGCATATGGAAGGCATTTATTGATAAGTTTTATGTTAGAAATATTTTTCTGAAACATTCCCAGGTACAAGGTACAAGCCAACTCTAAGGCTGTATTTGTATGTACGATGTATGTGTGTGGGTTTGTGGGAGTGTGTGTTTGTAGTTATGCTTATATTTTTTCTTTTTATCTCATAGATGCAGAGGTTATGTGGACTTTTTTGTACTGTTTTGTTTGGTCTCTTTAAGAATGATTTGGAGAATTTTTTTTTTTTTTTCAATATTAGTTTCTGCTTTCTATTCAGTCATATGACGTGAATATATATTTCTCTCTCTACTTTCCTTTCTTTCTATATCTATCTCTCTCTCTCACACACACACACACACACACACACACACTCATTCTGTTTTCTCCCTTTCACTCTTCAGGCTTTCTACTCTTTGTTTATTCAGTTACAGTATCTATCGATTAAATATGAATATTTGAATTTTAGTTTTCATGCATTCAGAATACAAGTAGATAGGTATTCAGCATTTATTCATATACACTGTTTAATGCATCTATAGTTGTTAACGGAAGTTTCTTGTATTTCTTTCTTTTTTGGTCTGTTTTTGTTCAAGTTTGAACATAATCTGATGAACAAGTAGAATGTTCTGAAAGGATGAAGTCAGTGAATATATGGGAATCGACGATTGATCATTTTACAGTGAAGTACATGTAATTGGTGACAATTCTGCCACTAGTTGTTTACATACTCATGAATTATTGATTTCCCAATATCTCCTAAATATCTTTTCACTTGGGGCTATAATTTTTCTGATTATCCATTTGTTTAACAAAAATATCCCTCAATCCTGGTCATTGATAACAATTTTATTTCTCTGCCCAGTGACCACCGAAGGTGGTGCTGGAGGCATTGTGTTTTCTTGTTTTCTGTCTGTCCGTCGCACTTTTTTGTTTACACGATATCTCAAGAACTGTTTGAGATATGCACTCAAAACTCAGTCCAAATATGTTACACCATAGGAAGGTGATCTAATTGGCTTTTACTAAACACTCGGGTCGCGTTGCGCTGGAAAACACTCGGCTCGCGGCTCGCTGGGTATGGGTTATTCGGCCCAAAACTACAGTCAGTGTACAGTAAAACCAAAGCCCTCATAGCTACGCCCACAAGCATATTCTGGTAAACTGATCCTCCCGCCCTCTGCCTATGCACGTAGTGTTTGTAACGAAACAAAGTCAATGCCCGGGCGAAGTGAATATAGCAGGCTTAATGAGAGATCATAATTATAAATCCTGTCTGTTTATTCATATTGGTGGAAGGTTTTTGTTGCAAAATCATCTGTTGCATTTCATTTTGTAACGAAATGGTTCACTGTTTGTGAATCCTATAAAGAAATAAAGTGTAGAGTACTTTTGACTCTAAACTGTGCACTTTGTACCAAATAACTTAGTTAACACTTGGCGCCCCATACCCAGCGAGCCGCGACCCGAGGGTTTTCCAGGGTTATGTAGGTCAAAGGTCACAAAGGTCATATCATGAAATTTCAGGGGTTAGTCTCGTTCACATGCCATCTCAAACAATTTTAGATTTGAACTTCAAACGTGGAGCTACATGTCGTGTGCATCACCATAGGAAGATGATCTGATTAGAATTTAGGGTACATATGTCAAAGGTCACAGGGGTCAACATGCATGAAATTAAAGACATGTTTGTTTTTGTTATTAAGCACTATATTTCAACTACACTGCATTTGTGTGTTTGACTCAGAGGAGACAAAGTGATTAGGTTTTTGGG
Source organism: Echinometra lucunter (assembly GCA_029962745.1). Classification (NCBI taxonomy): domain Eukaryota; kingdom Metazoa; phylum Echinodermata; class Echinoidea; order Camarodonta; family Echinometridae; genus Echinometra; species Echinometra lucunter. The sequence continues at coordinate 7,131,017 of CM057165.1, forward strand.
ATGTAATGTATCAATTAACATGTAATTGTAGGTTTTAATCTCGTCATCACGGTAATTCAAAAACAGTTTGAGCCGTAAATTTAACTGAATATAGGCTTAGCCAAGAGATGCGGACTGTTACATTCATCTTTTGTAGTATGAAACATTTAGCCAATTTGTGTCTTTGGACATATTTTGAAGTCATCCAAGTGTCATAAGGATATTAAATTTGCTTTAATCAATTTGAAATTTACAATAGTGAGTTTAATGTGGAACAAATCTTCTTTTAGTGTTTTATATCAGATCTCTTTCTTTGATCATATGAGTGCAGTGATGCCAACTGTTCCCTTTTTCAGTATTTTGTACTGCTGGTTTCAAGGAAATTACTGCTTTTCTGAACTTAAGTTACTGTACAGTTGTATGCCTGTAAAGTATTATTTACTCTTTTTCCACTCACAATACTTCTTTTCAGACATAAAAATATTTCATAACTTGATAAAAGGTTGTCATCTGTGTGAGAGGTTTCCTTCGAGTTTGATACTGCTGCTGCATAAGTACAGTACATGTTGATTTACCCATTGAAAAACCTGCAATAGTGCACTATTCTAAATATGTAATGATATGCTGAGGAGTTCATTTTGCAAATATACAAGAGTGAGTACAAGGTCTTTTAAACATGCATATAGGAAAGTACCGGGTGTGATTCAAAGCCAGCTAAGTAGTGGCAATCGTTAAGGAAATAGACAAGTTGATGGTATGTTTCCTGGAATATGATATTGTAGCCTACAGATATCATATGTCACCATATGAATTTTAAGATATGAGCTGTGGATAAGTGGACCTTCAATATGATGCAAAGCTGTTGATCAGTTATTTGTTCTTGTAGATTAAACAACACACTATCTTTTAATTTGTTATTCATGCAGGGAGAAGTGGTGACCAAACCAAGTGAGGAGCCTCCAACGGTGACCAAGTCTGGTAAACCTGACAAGACTGCAACTGCTGAATCAGTTGAAGCCACCAAGACGGCAGCTCCTGTGGAAGCTGAGAAGGGTCAAGGAGATGGTGGTCGTGATAAGAAAGCCCCTGCCCCTCTTCTGAAGCCATCTGACGACAAGGCTAGTGACAGCGACAGTGAGCAGAGCCAGAGACGAAGGTCAGCTAGAAAGGGTTTAACAAAGGTAGCTGGTGATGTTGGAAAGAGTGGAGATGAAGGTGGAGAGCAACAAGGAGAAGTGCAAGATGGCATGGGAAAGAAAGTAGGATCTCCAGAGGAAACTCCAGTAATGGTGAGAGACTCAAAAGAAGTGGAGGATGACTCAGAAAAGCGAATGGAGGTTACAGAGGCTCCAGCTGGTCCAGTGCAGCTAAGCACACTGTCACTTGGTGTTGAGATCAAGGGCACAACAGGCAAGGTTGCAGAAGCTCCACAATTACCTCTTCACAGCCCAGGAAGAATCATGAAAGCTAGGAAATCATTCCCATCAAAGAAAGCTAGAGGAATGAGTGCTGCCGATGATCCTGATGATGATGACGATGAAGACAGCATAGAGGAGTATGTTGAACTCACTCCTGAAGTGTCTGACCAAGCAGAGAGTGAAGATGCCTTTGAAATGGATCCTCAGGGCTTAGACACTCCAGATAGGAATGCCACAAGTGTAACCACATTGGATGAAAGAAATACCCTCAGTGAACCGGAAGGTAGTGTGGGCTCGGAGAGCAGTTCTTCAGTGCCTTCCTCAAATTCAGGTAAATCTGCCAAAAAAGTAGTGCCTGTGGACAAATCAGATGGTAAAAATCTGCCAATGCCAGAGCTAGAAATGTGAAAGCGCAATCAGAAAGGGTGATCCAACTGCATGTCGGTGGAGAGGAGGCCATGGACTTGGGTGCCTCCAATCGAAGAACCCTTATGGACACATCAGCAGTAGATATTGACCCAGTTTCTGCAGGAGCTTCCCAGACCAAAGCCAGAGCTTCCGTCAAATCCAGCGGCTCTCCCGTTAAAGTCCGTGGACACATCCATGAGCAGACTGATCAAGAACCGCTGCAAAACCAATCTGCTAGTGAACCGGTTGTAGGTACTGTGGCAGAGTCGCAGCTTCCACTATCAGGCACATCCACTCCGGTGGCAGATTTTCCTGTGGGAAATGCAGGGTCAATGATCCCAGATAGGACAGCATTTGCCAAAGGAATTTCAGGAAAGAGGAGTACGAGGCTACGCAAGCCAACCCACTTTGGACAGCACTCTAGGAGGAAAAGGCAAAAGAATATTTCAGATTCTGGTAAGCATTTGATGTATTTGTTGCTGTACTTAGTTTCTTGATTTTTTTTCCTTTGTAGTATATACATTAATACTTGTGAGATGGTGAAAAACGTTTACCATTATCCACATGTGATGCCCTGTGGAAATGTGTGTGACAGATAAACAAGAAACAACCATTGAGCAAAGTGTCTTCAAGAAGATGAGCAATTATGTCTGGTTAGGCCTTTGTTCGATATGAAAATATTGTGTATTCTTCATAGATACATAAATTGATGTTTTGTTAAACTTATTGGTATGATGTTTGCACATGTAACTGTGTTAAAGTTATTTATGCACAATTCAGTAGCTGCAGATAGAAAAAAGGAAAATAACAAAGACAGAAATGAAACTTAGCCTTAGTGAATGAGTCACAAACATGCAATTGTTTTCACATTGTCCCCAGTGATTCGGTCAGAGACCAGTATGGTTGATATCATGAAGTCAAAGAAATCTGCAACTTGTTCCCACATTTGATTTGGTTGTATTTATTCCTGCATAGTTTCTGTCAATGTCCTGAATAAATCTTGTTCTTGTAGATTCTACAGATCATCAGTCGGAGAGTAGTACCGACGCAGGTAGGAGTAAGAAGGTGCGTCGTTCCGATGGTGTGGCAACTGGAGCTGAGCATAGCTATGCCAGAAGAGGTGATTTCATGAATTTATAGAAGGAACGTTATTCCCCTTCCCCCTGTACATACATTAACAGTGACCACTTATTTGTAAATATTTCTGGGACTTTCTTTTCCCCTTGCCTTATGGCTTGTTCACATATGAAGCAACAAAGGGTCATGGTAAACCCCCATATATGTTTTTTTTTTTTTTGTTTTGTTTTGTTTTTTTGTTTTGTTTTTTTTTGTAAATGAATGGGATAAAAAACACACAAAAAAGTGGTGAGGCAAAAAGCATTTTTTTTTTTGCCTCCTGGCGGAAAAAGGTGTGTACCAATTAAATTCTTATAAATTAAGCGCAAAGTATTACATCAAAGAGTTTGCGCAACTTGTGGGGAAAATCTTTTATTTTTAGCATGAACTATTATTGATGCTTTAATGCATATCCCATTGTCATAAATGGGGTGCTGAAACCAAACTTGGGGTTTTCTGTGGGGGCTTACTGCTGGATATCAGATTGAACCTATATAGATATCCAGTGTATTAAAAAAAAAAATACAATTCATTTATATTTGATCTTTACAAAGAGTTGCATCATACCTTGAAATAGATGCACTTGGAAGACAGGCATAACCATTGAAAATGTTGCCAGATTTGATGATTCATCATTAATCTGCTTTTAAACACTATAAGAATTGCAATGATATAAGCTTTAGCTGTTTCTGGAGTAAGAGTTATTTTGTGCATTATTTTCTAAGTGAAAGGTGTTTGGTACTGCACAATTGGAAAATAGCATTGAACACGGACATACTAAGTGCAAACTAATGTAACCAAGGTTCATGTTGATTAAAAGCGTATCTACTGCAGACTTGACACATACATTAAATTTGTTCGTGTAAATAAATGACACAGATATGGAAATTCATACATATATTAGACCTCAATATAGACCTCATCTGTTGTGTTGCAGATAAGCAAGGTCCTGTTGCTCTTACCCTCCCAGATGCTGCAGATAATCCCAAACGTGGGGTAAGTTACTTTTTGTGCATGTGTCTAATGGTGGTTTCTCATTCTGGTTTTTAGAGTCTGAGGACATCGTTGCTGTTGAAATGTCTCGCTGACCATTTAGATTGTACATTTTGATTTTAGTGCAATGGGTTCTTTACATGAAAAAGATAGTGACTGTCCTCTACATGGGACCTTCATTTAACATCCTATCCAAGGGACAGGGTGTTTTCCACTGAAACAAAGCCTGCGTCTATGAAATGGGAGGGGCACGTCAACACTCAAGTCAGGCATCGGTTATCCACCCGTTGCGGACTCAAACCCGTAATCTTTGGTTTGTAAGGCAGACGCTTTACCACCTGAGCCAACTCGGCTCCTCAAAATCTCAAGACCAAGATAGAAAAATGCACCTGTGTCAAATCTTATACATTATTAAGATAGAATGTTCATTTGAGAACAGCTATTGCTTGTTGATTTGAAATCCCATTAAGTAGTAAGATTAACTTTGTGATAATTTGTTCCACTACATATTCTCATTTTGTGTCTTGCTTGCTAGTTGGAACCTCCCCTGTGTTGCTGCAAGATGGAACAGGAGAGACCAGCCACTGTGGTAGCCACAACCTGTGAGGCTCTAGAAGTTGTCAAAGGAAATGTAAGCCCAAAAATGCTCAAAGTATCCAGGATTGATCTTGAAAGCATATATGTTCTTCCTTCGTGGCAAAATATGTGTATAGGGGGAAAAATAGAAATTGAGGCTCTAGATGTAAAGGCCAGCATGAAGTTCAATCAGAAATTGCTCATTTTCCTGGGTACATCAGCTGTCTGACTGCTCTTCTGTGATGGAAAATTTGCCCCCCCCCAAAAAAAAAAAAAGAATGAAAGAATGACTAAATAAATGAATAAGTAATTAAATAAATAAATATATAAATAAATAAATGAATGAATGAATGAATGAATAAATGAACAAATGAGTATATAATTAATAATTTAATAAACAAGTAAAATAGAATAAATAAAAATGAAAATTGAGTGGTTCTTTAATCTGGTGAGAGAGAAATTATTGTACAGAAATGCTCTTGTTTGCTGCAGAATTTCAATTTACCATGCTTATGTTTGACTATCATACCATGCTTATCTCTATTTACTTTCTATAGATTGCTGTCTGTGGAAACAAGGTAGAGTCTATGACAGTGTTAAGACCATCAACTAGAATCCCATACCGAGCGCTCTGCCCTGATCATAGGTATGTTTATTTCAGTGAAAATGTTTCATGAAATACTCTTTTCTGATTATAGAATCAAATATATTAATATAGAATCTTAGAAAGCTTACGTTGAACTATCCTGGAATGTAAATTGGTGATAACTGTCAAGGGATTTTTTTTTTTTCTTCAGAAAATGCATTTTGTTGAAAATTCACAAAGAATGACAATGAAATCAAGCTAGTAATGTTTGCCCATGGTCTTTTGAACAACTCGACATCACACACTGAGTCATTCTTTTAAGTATATTTTCATTAAATTTTTGAAGGTTATTCATATTTTGCTTGTTGAGTGGCCTATCTGCTGCAAAATGAAGGATGCAGAATTGATTTAAAGCAAGTTCCTCTTGCATTTGAATTCATTTACTAGCACTAAATGTTGGCTTGAAGATGAGCATGTGGTCTTTCAAGTGGATTGTGATGTCAGCGCAGTGTTTCTGTCGTAGGGACACTTTAAGTTCCTATTGCTGAATGAGTAGTGGCTTGGCACTGATTCTTGAGGGAGGGGGAATGTTTTTTTTAATGCCATGTAGATATTTGTTTTGGTAACATAGCCAAGATTGGACTGTTAAAAGAATTAATGCATTGAAGCATCACACAATTAATTTTGCACCGAGACAGCGTTATGTGGCCAGACTGATGATTAGTTTATACTAGACATAGTTTGGAAAATCTTTTGTCAAGACTTTCCTATTTCACTTAAAGTTTTGTAGATTTTCAACAAGTTTTATAGATTCATTCTAACTGAGATGTTTGAAAGTCAATATATAAGATGGCATACAGTACTGGACTTTCTCGAATTTACAGATCAGTCCACTTCCTTACATTACTGAGGTTGTTGTGGCGGCAAAAAATTCTTACTGCAAAAAGTGGCCATTGATAGAAGGACTTGCAAGGTTTTGATTTTTGATTGACATTAATCAAATTATGTGTTTCTGTCGAGTAGAAAGACTTTTCTGTAGAGCTAAGGGGTTTCCATGAAAATTTGGGCCTTTCTTTTTTTTGCCAGTTATGGATGTAATTTTCTTTTAATTTGACAGAGGGAAGATGCTCGGACACAAATGCTGCCCAGGATGTGGATGTTTCTGTTCAACGGTAAATTCTTATACATGGTTAATGGAGTTCATCACAGAATACACGTTGCGGCCCAAATTCACGTAAAAACGTTTATTTTAAACCGTGGTATTAAAGGAGAATGCAATCCAGGCATCAGTGTGCCCTTAGTGAATAAAGATGACCAAGAAGAGTAAACAATGGAAGTTTGAGTAAAATTGGACAATCTGTTCAAGAGTTTTGAAGTTTGAAAATTTCAGTAAATCCCTTTTATGGGGATCCTTGAGTTGGCAACTTTGCCAGCATCTGTGATGTCATCGTGGACAACTCTTAATTCATTTTGTACATAATTTTTCAAAAAATTGATATGTATGAAATTTCAAGTTAGGAATCAACATAATTCTTCCCCAAATGCTTGCAGAATTAATATAGCCATGTCTTACTCAAACAATAAATCAAATGAATTTTTATTTTTCTTGAAAATAAAATTTTAAATTCTGTGTACAAAATTAATGGAGAGTTGTCCACGATGACATCACAGATGCTGGCAAAGTTGCCAATTCAAGGATCCCCATAATAGGGATTTACTTAAACTTTCAAAGTTCATAACTCTTGAACAGATTGTCCGAATTTCCTCAAACTTTGACTGTTTACTCTTCTTGTTCTTAATCATTCACTGGAAGCACACTGATGTCTGGGTTGCATTCTCCTTTACTCTCCGGAAGCATACTGTTAGCCCTCTTGTTCAATGGGTGGACAGTAATTAGGTAAACCGTATTATTTATGTATAAATGATTGGTATGTGAGGCAGCCAAAAAAACAAAAGAAAACGAAACAAGACCAGAAGCATCATGTTTTGCCTTGGCAGGATGAATGTGCACTGTTATTGGTGCACCTCGATATCATGAAGGGGTTGGGTAAAACACAGGTTTTCCGCGGGGGTTGCCGCTGGATACCCGAATTAGCTTAACCCATTCGTGACAGAGAGTCCGCATTATGTGGTTTGGCCTAATAACTTTTGATGCAGAGCCCTAAATATCTTACCAAATACATGAGCAGAAAGAGCAAAAAATTCTACACATACTGTGCCCATTTTCATTGTGTCAATATATGTTGTTTGATGCTGATATTTTTTTAAAGGAAAATAAGCATCAAAATCCTGAAATTGGCAATGTGATGAAAATGTTAGAATTACTGTTTTTCCCTGCAAATTGGCAACTTTATGACTTCTCATACATTCTGTCAATTTATATTTATTTCAGATTCATGATGTAGCAATGAAAGGAAAATGTTGGTGTTACCAATTTGAAGAATAAAAGCTGATCAAATTAGGCTTTAAATAATTCCTGTCATGAATGGGTTAACCATGAAGTAAAGCTCAGGGTAAATGTGAGATGACATTTTTGATGTGTTCAGGGTTTCACTTTGGCCACTTAATTGTTTTATTCCCGTAAGGATAATGGAGGGTCTACTAGACTCCCCCAGGCAATAACATATGGTTAAATGATACACTAGCATAGATTACATGACAGACAATCAATGCCTATTTTTGTCAGGTATAAGTTTTCTTAGTTTTTAGACTTTAAAAGATGGTTTTTGTGTGTGTGTGTGTGTGTGTGTGTGTGTGTGTGTGTGTGTGTGTGTGTGTGTTATATTGTCTTGGGTTGTTTTAAGTTGATGGGTGTAGTTTATTAACCTGTTGACTTACTGAATTCTGTAATTCCCATAGGGTTAATGCAGGGACAACCCGGTTCTGGTAGGCAACAGGTTAAGTGTTTGTGATGCTTCTTCTTCTTTGTACATGTAGCTAATGGTGTAAATATTTGTCTGTTTTAATTGTCTCTTTTTTTTTAGGGTACAGTCATGTCCTGTACAATGGAAAAGATCCACCACACATTCCACAAGGAGTGCATTCGAGAGATCGAAGGCACCCTATACTGCCCTCACTGTGGGGACGATGCGACCTTCGCCAAGGAGGTCAAGCTCCCCACGACCCCCGAGCTGGAGAAGATGAAAATCCTGCCTGGGTCAGTCCTTCTCAGTTACGGACAGATCAAGCTGCCGAGGGCGCTACTCGAGACCCTGACAGGTATCTCAGGGTCGGTGCTGAGCAACACGTCAAAGGACGGTGATAGGAGTGGAGAAACAGAGGCTGGTGGGAATAAAGAGAAAACCAAGTATGATGACAACATAACTGACATTTTGAAAATCATGAAATTTCTTCTTGGTACATATGCCTAATTCTTATGATTATACACACTTCTAGTATACTTCTGTTGGCATGATTATAGTGCAGTAAATATCTCACATTAAGATCTTTATGAAGATTATGTTTTACCTTCTTTAAGTTGCATATAAAAGAAGCAGGTTCCCTATTACTTTTCAGACAAGCCAGAAATTATTGGAAATAATGCTGTAGGCCACTGAGTATTACATACGAAAGCAACATGACCCATATGAAGGTTAATACGATGATACCATATGATGATTCAGTATTTTGTGATGGAATATTTTCCAAATTATTCTTCTGGCTTAACCTGTTGGCTACTGAATCATTTCATTCTCATAGAGTTAAAGGCTAAGTCCACCCTAGAAATTTCACTGTTTTAATAAAAGGAGATTAATTTGAACAGCATTTAAAAAAAGAAATGAGCAAAATCGGTCAAAGAATAAGAAAATTACACTCATTTACATTTTCTAGTTAACTACTCTCGGCTCTGCAAATTGGCAACACTGATGACATCATATGCGAGCAGGTCTCCATTCACTTTGTACATAAAATTTCACATTTTTCAATTTTCCTGGAAGTTACACATTTTCTAACCCCCATAGTCAATGTATGTTCAGAAGAATTGCTTTTTACATAACATACTTTGACTATGGGGTAAGAAAATGTATAACTTCCAAGAAAATTGAGAAAATGTAAAATTTCATGTACAAAGTGAATGGAGACCTGCTCGCATATGATGTCATCAGTGTTGCCAATTTGCAGAGCCGAGAGTAATTTACTAGAAAATGTAAATGAGTGTAATTTTCTTATTCTCTGACCGAATTTGCTCATTTCTTTTTTAAAATGCTGTTCAAATTTATCTCCTTTTATTGAAATAGTGAAACTTCTAGGGTGGACTTTCCCTTTAATGCAATCGTGACAGAGGTCCACATTTTGTGGTTTGGTTTAATATCTTTTGATGCAAAGCCCTGAAAATCATACCAAATACATGAGCAGAAAGAGCAAAAAATTCTACACAAACTTACCCATTTTGGTTGTGTTAATATTCATTGTTTGACACTGAAAATTTTTCAAAGGAAAATAAGCATTAAAATCCTTAAATTGGCAATGTGATAGAAAGTTTAAAATCACCGTTTTCCGCTGCATATTGGCCACTTTTAGACTTTTCGTCATAATTTCTGTCAATTTATATTCATTTACGATACATGTCGTTTTATAAATAAAATGTAGCAATAAAATAAAAATGTTGGTGTTGCCAATTTGAAGAATAAAAGCTGATCAAATTAGGCTTTAAATAATTCCTGTCACGAATGGGTTAATGCAGTGCTATCCAGTTCCAGCAGGCAGTAGGTTAATGTTTTTGATTGCCTGCCTCAAATTGTCCCAATGGCTGCATGGGGGCACATCGCCAAGTACAGGCCAACTTCGTTATAACAAACTCCTCTGGACCAAGGAAGTTACCTCTTTATATCAAAACCTTGCTATATCAGCATAAATATAAAATGAAAAAAACTTGTTATATCAGGGCTAAAAACAACAATAAAATAAAAAGAGGTAGGACCAGCAAAAATTACTTTGTTGTAACCAGACGAGGTTCCACTGTATAAGGAAAAGAAGACCTGGGCCCCGTAACACAAAGCTTAGCAACTGATCGTACAATTGATCTTTGCGATTGATTGCATTGACCACTATGTGCAATCAATCGCAAAAGTTTATCGTACGATCAATTGCTAAGCTTTGTGTTACGGGGCCCTGAGCTTTTAAGGCAAATTCAGTGCAATGTTGCCACTTCACTGTCGTTTATAAGATCTCTCATGATGCTTCATGTCATGTTGTGTTTTCTGAAGAGCAAGGATCTCATCAAATAAGAAGTCCAAAGGGGAAGCCACGCAGAATGGTGTTGAGGAACCAACTCAGGAAACAACCAAGAAATACACTCTCAAAAACGGCATTGTTATTGCAACAGGTAAAGATTATCATTTTTTTTTCTTTTTAAAGTTTTTTTTTTAGTTTAGAAAGACACCAAGAAGTGATTTATTTTTGTCTCCTGGTTTTAATAGATAAATGAATATTATGACTATGCAGGGCAAAATGGTAATTCATCATAGTTCAATTTATTATGTCATATAGAAGACCAGTTATTTTACTCTTGATTTATGCATTTTAATTGATCTCTCTCTCTCTCTCTCTCTCTTTCATTATGTTCACAGCATCTCTGCCAGCTGGTCCCTCAAAGGATACACTTGAGAAAGCCTTAGAATTCTTAGACCCTGTCAAGTAAGTTTGTCAATTTTTATGTCTCATTTAGGGTAACAGAGAAGTTGTGCGGTTTACTGACTTCATCCTAAGTGGAACAAACCTGTCAACTTTTTAGAAAAGTATGATCTCCATTTGGAAAATTTATCTTTTTGTTAGAATCAAGATGTTGAGTGTCACATAAATCTATCTATTTAGAAGTATTGTATTTTATTCAATATATATCCAGGCCATTGCAAGTTTTATGATCCGATTGCAACCCCGATTTGGGACGAAAATTAGACAAATGAAATTGTCTTGATTGAGGTTTGGAATAATGATAGAAATACTAAAGTAAAAGTTTTGATTTACTGTAAGCCTTTAAGTTCGAATAAAGGCTGAATCAGCTTCAAATCGGAGCCATTCACAAGACTGCCAAGATATCACTTAGATTGGATATTGATTTTGCTTTTCCTTCTCCAAGGAGGTTTGCAATATCACTGATTTTTTTTTCCCGTTATGTAAGTATCATGTAACTATTCAGATCTATGATCACTCTTCATTGTACATGTGGAATGTTTATGTCACATGCCATAACAATTATTCCCAAAATGAAATTGCAGACAGATTATATAGTGTGTGAGTGTGCTGTGGCTTTTTGGGGGCCATGCTGGGGGGGGGGGGGGGCTAAAAGGATTGCCCTTTTATGCTTACGGCTTCACAAAACTTCTCCATTTTTTAAAACTGATCAGACACGAGGTTGTGCGTAGATCTTCAACTGATCCAGTTTACACCCTCTCTCCTCTCTCACTTTTTTTATGTTTTTAGCCCAAGGAGACAGAGGTTCCATCCCAAGAATCTGTATATGTCATCGTGTAATGGAGAGGTGGAGAAAGTCTTGCAAATGCTCAGTAAGTAGCGCTTTGCTTAACCCTGGCAATACAGAGCTTTCTTGAGGTCTAAATTAGTCATCCTCAATCCTCAGATTGGCAGCAGCTATTATTTTTTCCACTCTTACAAAGTGTGAAAAAGATGAATATGGATATAGCATGAACCAAAATGAATTATGATAGTAAAATTTAATCGGAAATTTCCAATATGAACACAGAAAGAGTGATTATGTATTATTCACTGCATTGCCAATTTAAAGAGTTTAATGATTAGTTTCAAACAATTAGAGAATGCCACACCATACTGCATTGGGAAAGGACTCAAATTTTCAGTGAATTTTTCTCATTCTGCTCATTTATAATGTGTAATGCCCAGCATTCTGGACCAACAGTGCAAAAGTGTCACCTGAAGGAGACACTGTACCTCTGTGAGTTAAAGTAAACCATTGAGTAGTTTTTAAATCAAAGCAAAGACAAAATAAAACAGATCAGCGAAAATTTGAACGAAATCGGACACGGAATAAGAAAGTTATGGCTATATAAAATTTTCTGTTGCTGACGCTACTATAGCTAGTGATGACATCATTTTGTGAAAAACTCTCAATATGTTTTGTACACACATAATTAAACATTTTCATTTTGCTTAAGGTTTGCACATTTCCTTAAACCAAACTCAAGATATAGAATGTAGGAGTGTTTCCTCCACAACATATTTGGGAGGACATTGTAAACATGTGTTCTTGAAGATAATAAAGAATATGTGAAATTCTGTGTGCTCAACATATTGAGAAAAATTATATATCACCTATAGCTGTGGTAGCATCAGAAATGTTTTCATAAAGACATAACTTTCTTATTCCATGTCCAATTTCATTCCAATTTTCGTTGATCTGTTTTATTCTTTGTTAACTTCGATTTAAAAACTACTTGAGGGTGTTGGTTTCCTTTAAGAACTTTGGAAAGTCCATGGCTTAGACTATAGTTACAAAATCCTTGAAATGTAATGCACACGCAATTCTAGTGAAAAGTCAGAGAATGCTAGAATAAATTGTAGGGTAATCAAAGTTTTTCCAGGTTCTTCAAGTATATCATCAACTGACTTGTAAAAATGAAGAAGACCATTCTTTGTTATTTCACTTTCAACATTCAAAAGTGAATTTTTAATACAGTGGTATACAGGGAGATAACCTACTTGCATTTATCACTCTTTTCTTGTAGGTGAAGGTTTTGATCCTAACTACCGATTTCCTGCCCATAACCTGGAGACCCCTCTCCATGGGGCTGCAGCTAAGGGTCACCTTGACATTATATGTCTTCTTTTGCAATCTGGTGCTAATATTGATGCTGTGGATGCAAATTTAGCAACGCCATTGGTAAGTATTATAAAAAGAGGTACCAGTAGTTTTTTCTTGCAGTGTGGGCCAAGTTTAAAGGGAGTTTGAAAGGATGTGTGTGTAGAAAGGTACCAGAAGATAATGACCTTGGATGGAGATGGTGATGATGGTGGTGGTGGTGGTGATAGTGGTAGTGGTGGTTGGGGTGGTGATTGGGATGGTGATACTGATAATGGTAGTCATGATGATGATGATGGTGATGATGGTGATGATGATGATGATGATGATAATGATAACTCCAGGTGCTAACATTGATGCTTTGGCTGCAAATGTAGCAGTGCCTTTGACAAGTCTCAGCAAAGGGGTTGTTTATTTTGCGGCAAAAGACTTTGAAACATGTTGTTGAAATGAACTGTTGAAAGTTCAGTTAACCTCGCACAAGTTGGATCTTTTAGAACCACAGGAAATATTTGACTTACCTGAATTTTTATGTATGCGAAAGTTGAATTTCCATCGACTTAAAAAGCAGAAGTCCATTCGTCTTTGTTTTCTATTGTTTTAATATGCTTTTAATCTTTCCTAATAAGAAATCATCCTCAAAGTAAACTGAAGCAAAAGTTTTCTTAAAGGAAAGGACATTGCATGTAAAAACTTTGATTATGTTCTCGAAATGATTCAAGAGCCCTATGAACAGGTATAGATGATCTCTTTGTGTGAATGCGTGTATGACACAGCATGTTAAAATGGAGAAACTAGAGTCAGTATTCAATTCTATACTTGAATTAAGTAAAACTTTTACTAAGTATTTTGCTTGGCTAAGAAATTTGCTTGAGTTGTATTCAATTCAGTACTTTGAATTTCACTTTAGTAAGCCAACTTTAAGCCCAAATTCTTACTGATAAGCATTGTGATGTCATTTTTTCACTGCGCAGTTAATGTGTTTGATCAATTACTCTATGATATCTCTGCGCAGCTCATGATGACTGCGTATAAAAACCTATGCCTGCCAATCAAGGCCTCCAAAATAATTGGCTTAAGTCGGCTAGGTAGGTGTCTTTGATTTAGAGTAAAATACCTAGCCAAAATATTGAATTGAATACCAAATTTTGCTAATTAGTTTATCTAAGTAAAAAACTAAGAAAAATACTCATATTTCTGAATTAAGTATTGAATTGAATACCAGCCCAGGAGTCTTACTCCCCAGAGTTGTAAGGGACAGCAAGCCCAGGTAGTGTCTACTCAGCTCTGTGGCATGCTGAATGTGGATGTGAGTATGAGCGTGTAGAGATTACTTGGCGTTGTGAGTGTATTTAAAATGTGTCTTCGCTTCAAGTTCATTTTAAATAATGAAATTAACACAGGTTTTTCCGATGGGTCTGAATATTACATTCTACTTGTCCAAAATTCATCTTGGGAATTTCGACTTGGCCACATATTTTTCAATAGGAATTACACGGAAAATTGGGACTTTTTTGTTGATTCGACTAACAAAATTTGACCTATGCGACATTGACTTGCGCATGGTTTACTGTATACAATTTTATATATTTCCTTGTCTACAGCATGCTGCAGCTGACAATTCTCACCTTGCTTGTCTTCAGTACTTAGTAACCTGTGGAGCCAATGTAAATCATAAGGTAAGAACTATGTTTGACCAGAAGCATTTCAGAGTCTTCTGAAGGGCTGAATTCAATTCAATTCAGTAATGGTTTATTGGAAAACACAAGAACTGCATTACAGTGGAAACTTGGTATAAAGAGATCTGATATAAAATATTCCTGATATAAAAGGTAATATTCCAGTCCCAGCTCTTTACATTTTATTGTTTTTGACTCTGATATAACAAGCTTCCTGCCATAACAAGGTAATTTTGATGGTCCCAAGGACCTTGTTATTCTCAGTTTCCACTGTATATGTTGTTTTTTTTTTTTACGGTTCCATGATATTTGCTCCGGCAGCAATTGCTTACTTGTAAAATCTGCACGTTCAGCCAAACATGAAACCTAACCCAACCCTTATACTAACCTTGGAGTACAAGAGGATTTTATTACCAATTTGCCATGCACTTGCTCATCCTTGCATTAAAAACATGATTGGATGGTAATGAGAAAGCAGACCTATTCACTCATGTTCTCTTCATTTTGCAGGATGATGAAGGATCGACAGTACTTCACATATCTACAAAGAATGGTGACATGGACATGCTAGGATATCTCCTCACACTCAGCAAGATTGATCTCAATCTACAGGTAACTAAAGACTCTCAGTAGCCCCATTCATATTACCCAATGCTTCAATATTACTGATGCACATCAGTAAGCGATTTCCCATGAACACTGTTCATATTATTAACTTGATATGGCAGTATTCTTCTATTCACCCCGTTCATATTTGCATCTGCAATATTTCAGAATTCTGTTCTATCGGCAAGTCGTCGTTACCCAGTGTACAATGCCCATTCGGCTAAGGGTCAAACCTGTCGAGATGCTGTGATCCACTGCAGAAGCAGTAAATGTTGCCCCTGTGTTGTGGGTGCTGTTCATATACACCAGTTATCCGCAACATAACTAATATTACTAGGTCGCAAGCGTAAAATAGGCTTGAAATAGGTGTATATTACCAGGGACTTTATTAATATCTGCTGCATTGATTGAACTGCTCATAACTATTGAAATCAGGTGCTTTACTAATGTTTATACCTTTACTGTTTGTATGGTCGTCTGTGCAGGATAATGGAGGCTGGACGCCTGTGATATGGGGAGCTGATTACAAGAATGCTGTCTCAGTTAGGTATCTACTAGAACAGGGAGCAGACCCATTCGTCAGGGATAAGGTAAATAACATTTCCAAGCTCATTTCTTGTCTTTTCTTCTGTGCTTTTTTTGTTGTCTTTCAAATGGTAAACCTCTTCAGAACTTCTGCCGTTGCAAGACAGCATGAGATTTTGTTTGATAAATGAAGGTAGCGCCTAATGCCTGTTGCATCTGAAGTACCATTTTAATTCTTATTGCTCTGTATTTCAGAAACTCATAAAAATGGCCTCTACTGGCATTACAAAGAAAGGGCATAAAAGTGAATAATAATGTAATAATCAGGGATGTTAAAGTCTTCCGGATTTTTCCCAAATTTCGGATTTTTTTTTAAATTTAAGAAATATTTCCGTTTTTTTTTTTCTGTGACATGCTATGTGTTGAAGGCGTTATTGTACTTTCATGTGCATTAACCTAGTGGCGGAAAAAAAAACCTCCCAAATGAAATATAGTCTTGTACGGGCCATTTCATACGAAGTATGTTAATATAGTGTGAAGCGGTTCTCGTATCCACAGCACGAATTTTGTATAAAAATCCTGGTAACGAGTATGTGTGGACAAGTGTTGTGGACTGTAAAACCATGCGCTTTACTAAAATTCGCGTAACAGCCACGTAATGATTTTGTATTTTGAACGTGCGGCGACAGGAAAAGTAGACTGGTGTATGAGACTATGTTCTGGAATGTGCATTGTCTGGTTTCCCCACACCAACACCTACACTTGACTGAATCATTGTGCTCATCAAATACTTTCTGGATTTTTTTTTTTGCTTCCCACTTACATCCCTGAATAATAACATAGCACACCAAAAGATTACACTGGTCATAGACCCCACCCTATGTCGCACAATTCACACCGTTTTCGCAATGGGATTATACCTATCCTTCAATGCATGACACACTTGTTTGATGGGGGGACCATAGTTCGCGCCCATTTTAATTTTCTAAAGAAGGCAATTTTCAATCCATAATTTCTCAAATTTTACCAAAAGTTGTTCTCATTTAATTGACACCAAAGACAAAGCAAAGTTTTAGACTACAAATGGGCGCCAGAAGAAGACTAATTTACAAAGAATTCCCAAGATATCGCGATCGCAAAATTTCATATCGTATCGCAACGCACTGGACCTGGAAAAGTTTTACAGAAAAAACGAGGCCTAACTTCGCGCACACAGTTTACAAATGATTAATAAAAAATGGAGATCCATAAAAGGTAAGATAATTGCATCATTAGCGAGACAAAATGCCATAGAATAATTTGATATCACATTTTACTTACAATTTTGATGACATTATCTCTCGAAAAGAGGAATTCTAGACCCTTGTCGGCAGGTTCATTTTTTTTTGTAACGGATGCAAAACGCTGCGATATTTGCCGATTTTTCTTTAATGATTTCACAATTCCTTCCCAGATTTCAAAGAAAAGTTAATCATAGGGTAAATTTAGGTTGCTCTTTCCATTGATGCTATCAGATTTTCACAATCTTTTCTAGTTTTTTAGATATGACCCTGTGCACGAACTTTGGACCTGCGCGAAGTTAGGTCACCCTGCCATACTACCTCTTTCCCAATATGTTTTTATAGTTTACCTACTTAGACTGGACATGTACAGGTTTTAAAGAGAAGTTGTGAGTTCTGGGAAAGGTGAAAAATAATTAGTGAGTTTTCTTATTCTTTCCATGTCAGTTAACCCATTCGCGACAATGGGTCCACGTTTTGTGGTTTGCCGTGTTTACAAGAAAACTAGAAAGTTTGGTGACCCCAAACTTCGCCTGCCGATGCAGAAAAATTTTGGCCAATCAGAGCACTCGTTATTTCGTCTCAGGACCAACCCATTTTAGAGTTATGAATTTTAGAAGACCCTTTATTGGACATTTCATCTCAAAACCGTACGAGCCTGCGATGAATATTTATATATGCTTGTCTCGCGCCAATACTGCCTAGTAACAAGGGCATTCGCGCGCTTGGGCAATATCGATATAGCGGCTATCGATAGCAACACGTAACTTGTAACTGTCTTCGTACTTAGAATCCGGCTATCTCAGCTCGCCAATTTCCCATCTATTTTATCTCTTTATATTTTTCTGTTCGCTTCTTCCTGTATATTTTCCCTTTGTTTGGAAAGGTTTTGTGATATATTTTATTCTTGTGGACGCGTAATTCGTGATTGTAATTAATTTTGGTGAGAATCTGGTGAGTTATGTTGACTTCAGTGAATCATTCGCACAGCGGTTGTTCGTGTAGTATACGTATGGCGTGTGGACTGCCTTTGTGGTGTACGTATTTGCATGCAGTGCAGAGTGCGAGTGAGAGTGCAGTGATTTTGTAGACGTTGCGTTTGTTTCAGCCCTGTCATTTGAGCTTTGAATTTATGCATTCCTCAATTTTGGTGTGTGTATTCGAGTGAATATAGCCGTGGTTGTTAATTTTTTACGGATATCTATGTGGATTTGCTTGTTTTCATTGATTTTATTTGACTTTTATAGGCTCTCCAATCTGATTCTAACTCCCGAGCGCATGCTTTTGTTGTGACGCGTGTGTGCATTTGCGTATTGTTGATGTGACTGAGTGATCAACTTCGTACCTCTCCTTCAGTCAAGGTCGATTATTTTGATAAAGCATTGAAGTTGAGTTTGGTTAGAATATAATGGTCCGATCACTCCGATCCTTTTTTTTTTACACTAAATTGAATGAAATAATTTTAGTGCTGTGCCAAGTGGCAGGTAGGTCTACTCTTTTTCTTCTTTCTTTTGCTTTTTTCTGAAAGACATTTGCCCTCTTGGGCTTGCCTTGGCCCCGATGTAAAACATAAAAATATCTATGTAAAGGAAGGACATGAATACATTTACTAACACTGAAAACAATAAATACAAATTACTAACATTTCCCCGTAAATCTAATTTAGGGGGTGGAGGGGTGTTTTTTGGGGAAGGGTTGTTTGAAAAGTAAATATAATTGTGTACAGTAACATGGCAGTCCAGAATTCAAAGGGAAAAGGCATAGTTTCTGAATCCACCTGAAAATGAAAATCAAAATTAAAACATCTGATAGATAAAATTTTAAAAAAAAGAAAGGATAACAGTATTTTTCTCAAGGGTGGCATTTTTATTTCCAAGTTCAAATTTATTTGCAAAAAATGGATCTGGTAAAATGCGTAGAGAGGACATGTGCTTCCTGAATTTGATTAAGGTCAAAGGTCAAAGGTCAATGAACTTTTCATAACTGGCACTGTGCTATGTTGTACACCTAATAACTTTCTATAGCTTTGACGTGGAATCACCAAATTCATACCAGAGGTCCATCTCTTGAAGGCGCAGGTCAAGTTCGAATATGAGTCGAATTTGAATAAGGTCAAAGGTCAAAGGTCAATGAACTTTCCATGACTGGCACTGTGCTATATTGTACACACAATAACTTTTTATACCTTCGAGGTAGGATTGCCAAATTCATACAAGAGGTCCATCTCTTGAAGGTGCACGTCAAGTTCGAATGTGAGTTGAATTTGATTAAGGTCAAAGGTCAAAGGTCAATGAACTTTCCATGACTGGCACTGTGCTGTGTTGTACACACAATAACTTTCTATAGCTTCGAGGTGGGATCACCAAATTTATACCAGAGGTACATCTCTTGAAGGCACAGGTCAAGTTTGAGTATGAGTTGAATTTGAATAAGGTCAGAGGTCAAAGGTCAATGAACTTTCCATGACTGGCACTGTGCTATGTTGTACACACAATAACTTTCTATACCTTCGAGGTAGGATTGCCAAATTCATATGAGAGGTCCATCTCTTGAAGGTGCAGGTCAAGTTCGAATGTGAGTTGAATTTGATTAAGGTCAAAGGTTAAAGGTCAATGAACTTTTCATAACTGGCATTGTGCTATGTTGTACACCTAATAACTTTCTATAGCTTTGACGTGGAAACACCAAATTCATACCATTTTTCAAACAATAAGTTTGCCATAACACCTTAATAATTAATTTAATTTTACAATTTTACTCACATTATTATCAGTTACATTCTTTTTCACTAACATTCATTTCCTTACTTGCATGGAAATAATTATAGCTTCATAGTATTAACAGCATTCTTAGTGTTATCTGATTTCCTAGGGATAAAGTAGGCCTATACCATTATTGCATATGTAAGCTGTCAGAACCACAATTCACCCCCTAAACTGCTGACAGCCTCAGAAGTCATATAGCATAGTTTTGACATGCAGTCTCTTCATGACTGCAATATGCAGGCGAGACAACGCTTGGCGTTTGCCTTGTTTCCCCTTGTGCTACATTCGCTGTTTTATCGGTCGTTCATTGCGGGTGTTGCGGCGCTTGTCAGTGCTTCCATTTCAGTTGAATGAACGCTAGTTGGGACTTGCATTCAACTTTTTACATGGAGTCAATGCATCGGCAGGTATCAGGGGGGGGGGCGAAAAAACATGCCACAAAACCGCTTATTTCTTGATTTTTAGTGCTTTTTCGCAATTTTTTAGTATTGGACTTAAGCCCGGGTGCTTTGGAAATATGTCGCTGATTCCGCATTTTTGACAGCGAAATTAGGGATTTTATATGGATTTTTGGAGGTGACTGTGGGACTTACTTGTGGTGAGTGACAGTGCCTGTGGTGCCTGTGGTGACAGTGATGTGATTTGTGTGTGTTGTGGCATTAGAATTGGCTGTTGTGTGATCATATAGGTATATGGCCGCTTAAACTTTCAGCTTTTTTCCGCTCTTTTTGTGAAACCCCACTCACAGGCCTGAAGTACCTTTGGGGAAAAGCAAGTGAATTTCTTATTTTGATAATCTCCAAATCTCACACTGTACGCCTGTGTTTATATACAAGTAATCTAACTCTCCCAGTTGCTTTGGAACGGTCCCTTTCACATTATGATTGCGCGAAGAGAACCCAAGATTGTCTTTCATGTTTGGATTTCCAGGAGCAAAATATTGGCCTTCACTGGGCTGCCTACTCAGGATGTCAAGATGTGATGGAAGTCTTCCTGAATAACAACAAAGACAACACAGATCATCTCAATGCTCTCAACATTCATGGGGACACCCCACTGTAAGTACACTCTTCATTGTCATGTAGTCCCGCGAATCTCTACCTCTATTGGTTAGCAGTTGATTTTTCAGTTTCTCTGCCCCATTAACTTTATTTGTTTTGGTTATTGATGGATCTGTGTAGTTCTGTTCTCTTTTTGAATGAAAACAAAAATTTGATTATTTATGTGTTTATTGAGTGTCTGTTACCCAGGGTGGCTTCATCAGTGGTTAAAACACTGCGTTTTCATGAAGGCCTTGGATAATATATTGTAAAACAAGGTACAAACTTAAACCAAAAAATGAACAAAACACAAGATTGATAACAAACAACTAGCAATAAACAAAACAACAAATTTTGAAAAACAAAATCTGAAATTAAATGTTAACTGTCTCAAAGGAAAATCACATAAACTTTTTTCCAAAATGAAATGGATCATCTCAATGTTGTGATGGATTGTCCTGATCTCCTTGTGCAATAATCGCAGATCAACGCTAATGGACATTCCAGAAAGTAGCATTGTAAAAACCTTGGAGATTAAGATTGAAAGTTTTATCACAGTGCTCCCAACAAGGAGGCATTTTCCTCTTTAAGCACACCAATGTTCTTGAAATACAAAAGAAGCAATTTTTTTTTCTCATCTTATTCCCATCAACTTCACTGTGCTTGGATTTCAATTGTAATCTTGTGAAGGTACGAATGCCATCAAAGAGTCATTATCTCTGTTAGATATGAACTAACCCTCTCCACCTTGTTTCCTTTCATAACTTTGGCAGGCATATATCAGCAAGGGAGAATCACTATGGGTGTGCCATGTAAGTATCAGCTTTTACTCTAAGAGCCATATGAATGCTCACACACAAATTACCACCTATTATTCTTAGAGATGCAGTTACATTTGAAATATGTTTCAAACATAAGGTAGCTTAGCAAAATAGTAGAGTCACAAAAAGATGAGCTGGGAATGCAGTATGTATATCAAACGAATATATATGTACCATGCACTGAGAGGCTCTAGGTGAAATTATGGATTCTGGGGTGGCTGGAATAGCATTATTTTCTGAGGGGCTATTTCTGTCGTAGAGGAATCAATAATTTCACTAGTAGCTCAAAACAGTGTATTTGTTTTATATTCCTCCAACAAATCTTGAAAGAAAAAAAATATTGAAAATGTTTTTCACTTAACTGCAGTGGATGTTATACACAGTGGTCTGTGAGGCTGATAGCAATAGCACTTTTCACACGCTTTCAATAAAAAAATCATTGATCGATCACATATCTATGACGACATTCATGGTATAGTGCACTGTACAATGAATGTCGTCATTGTATTGCACATTTTTTCTCCACCGGCATTTTGTTTCCAACATCATCAACATCATAGTAACGCTATGTTTGGTCACATGATGATGACACTATGTAGACCAATCACTGAACAGGATTTCACTAATGAGGGATATAATGTTTGAGTTATGCCTTTTCATGCCAATCTGTTTGCTAAGCTACCTGCCTAAGCTCCCAAATCTTGAGAAGAAAATATCAAGAAGCACTATCCTTTATATTGTTAATTGCGGGGTTTTTTATGCCTCCGCCCAACGTAGGAGGGTGCCGGAGGCATTATGTTTTTTACCTTTGGTAAGATATTTGGTATGATAATTAGATTTCTTTTGTTTTTCGTGCTCGTGAAGCAGGGTATGGTCCAAAGTCTTATTGAAATCAGCTTTGAAGCCTGATTTTGTCAGGAAGCTGCACACCAATGATTAAATGAATTATTTGCATGTCAGTGTGAATGGACATAGAGTTTATCTCTGTTTTCCAGTATGTGCACAAACCGCTTTATGAGGGTGTGTCAGATTAAATCCTGCATATGATTCCAAAGAAACAAACACCTCTTAACTTGTCTTCCATTTGAGTAAAAAAAACTCTTCTTTTTTTTTTAAAGAAGAAAATAATGCTCCAGAAAAGAAGGGGGGGGGGGAAAAGGTTACTTAATGACTCTTGATGGAGGAAAAATTGCTTGAGGATTCCCCAGTATAACAATCCAAAATGTTGTTACGAATAGAGGAAAGGAACTAGTAGGTACTCCTTGGATTTCAAACCAGTCCCATGTACTGAGTACTGTGTACTGTTTTCGTGCAGGCAACTGCTGGTGCGTCATGCGGATGTGACAATCAAGAACAATGAGAACGAACTTGCTCTGGATTGCTCCAAGCCCAAGTCTGATGTCTATCTTGCCATCCAAGCCAACATCCGCATGAAGATGGCCATCAAGAGGAGAAACATCCGATCGGAAGTCATCTTATCAAGGTAAGGGAATATTGAAGGATGGGAATCACTGGGAAAAATTTTAAAAACAAAAAAAAAAAACAACCCAACAGCAATTAGACTCCTTATCAATTTGACCGCAGCCTATAGTGGCTTTCCCACTCGGCATATTTTGTTCCACTAATCCCTTCTAATCCAGCCGTTCTTCCATATTCTTCCATAGACAAAAGAACGGGGGATTGGGAAAGCCGATGTGAATACCCGGACGCGGAGAAGATGATAAAAACCGATGGACGTGACTTTTGATAAGCTACCTTTATAGACATTCAAAAGAGAGGAACATCTGTGTTAAGGCCATTCAGAAATAGTTATGGTATTTGAGAAAAGACAGGATCATGCCACTTTGTAATCAAGTTCCTTGTTGTAGTTCAGTTGGCAAGAAGACATAATTACAATTAAATTCATGCTTATGTCTGTTAATTACAGTGTGTGTTGATCATAATAAATGGTGCACTTGTGTTATTTTCAAATTTCAGATTTTAAAGCATTTATTTCATGATGGCTACATTTGAATCACACCATTTTATTCTGATATTTTATGTATTACTACCCATTTATCTCAAAGTAAACAATGATTATTTATTAATTAACCAGATTTTCAGGAGGTTAGGCAGCTAATTGTCCTCTGCCCCCTCTCCTCATGAACTCAAATTCTCATGTGAATATCAGTGGCATTTTCCTCTTCATTACCCCGTAATATCCGCCTGTACATTTCATGATACAGAGACATAGCACATGGTTTGGAGAACATTCCTATTCCTGTTGTGAATTCAGTCAACAGCGACAGTGTCCCTAACGACTTCCTCTACGTCAAAGACAACTGTGAGACCTCAAGACTCAACATAGACAGGAATATCAAACACATGCAGGTAAGAACATCCATGTACTCTTAAGCCCGCCACACATTGTCCGATCCGTCTGAGATCCGATTTTGGTAAACTGTGTTATAGCTTTTGATATGAACCTTCAAACATGTAAAGTCTTAAAGGTAGGAGATCCCATTTGCAGCTCTAAAATATTAAGATGTGTGGATATATGTTCAATTACAAGAGAATGATTATTAAAAACTTCTGTGAAAGAAAAATATATTGTACATGGCTAATTAACTGAATAATTAACATTCTTGATAACTCTGTACTTATTTTGGACCGAAAATTTTAACGGATTTTTTTTCTTGATAGCGCACAACGAAAGGTTTCACATTACATACAGTACAGCGCTGCTATTATGCGGTACGTGTGGTGGCGCGAGTTGCGGGCGGCTGAGCTAGCTAGCTAGCTGGCTTCGCTTCTGCCAGTGAGCTGATCCGACTTGCTTATTTAAGGATGGTAGCCAGATTTTCATTTTTGTATGACCGTAAGATTAAATAAACGGTATCAGAAGGGCATATCCTATACTCCTGCCAAGCTGTATGGATTTTCGAAGATTTTGCAAAAGGGATCTCCTACCTTTAATAATCAAAGTGTTGAATAGTCGTATGAGTACTAAAATCGAAATTCTAGGCTAGTCTCCTCGTAGGAGGAAAGGCGAAATCAATGTCGAATCGTAGTGACGTCACAGCAGTCTTGTGATTATCTAAGACTTAGAGCCGATTTAACCTTTACTCCAACGAAAAGGCTTACAGTAAACCAGAATTTCGATTTTAGAATTCCTTTCATTATCAAGAACTTTACTAATGAAATTTTGGTAGTATACATTTTCATGTATAAGCGAAAAAACAATTTCTTCCAAAATCGGATTACATTCGGATCATACAGTGTGCACCGGGCTTTAAAGCCCCCTCACACCTAACCGAATTGCCTGAAATATGCCTTGCGATGGCTGGCGAAAGGCATTTTTTAAAAAATCGTTGTCAATGGTAACTGATAGTAAATCATATTTACCCTTTGTGTTCGGGTTCGTACACCTTCTGAACTAACAGCTGCGATTATTCAAATTTGCGCGGAAATTTTGAACATGTTTAAAAATTTCCTGACGAATTGAAAAATCGTTGGTCATCTGTTTGAATTCGCATCTCTTATTTAGTCTGCGGTAATCGTTTGTTTATCGTTCGTGTGTTATTGTCGCGCATAGTCCCTCATCGCGCTTTTGCCAAAGTGGACCGATCTCGAAAGAACCCTTAACGAAGCAACACGATGACAAAATATGAGTTGCGCATGGAAACAAGGATACTATGACAAACGGATTTTCGCTTGCCATCTTCTATGCGAAGGAAAACCACTACTAACTTTTACTAAATTTTAATAGCGATACATACACGAAGACAAGGCTAAGAGATACTAAGACAAACTATGGATTGCGAATGCGAGCGAATGACCAGACGAATAATTTGGCGAGTTCTGAGCTGCTCACTGTGACCTGCCACTCGCCACGCTACTCATATATAAACATTTCACCCCAAAGCTTCAGTGACTTCTCTGGCTGTACTGAAATCCGGACGGACCTGGTCGCTTTTTTTACACCCCGAGGAGCGCACAAAAACATACAAGAACGCCCGATCTATTCCCTCGTCTTCGTTTCTAATCGCACGCCATATCAAACCATTGCTCACTGTTCGTTCGTCTTATTGGGTTATATCAACCCTTCGCTCGCCTTCGACTGCAATTTACTCAAAGAGGTGAACCGAAAAATCGATATCCTTCGCATGTCATATTTATCCTTCGCTTACCATTCGTTGATAAAATTTGACAATAGTTACTGATCGCATGATTTGACGGAAATTTTATTTGAATTCGTTGAATTCGCGTGCATTTCGTGCATTTTTCCCATTCGTCACCCTTCGTCCGCCTACATTCGGTCAGGTGTGAGGGGGCTATTAGTTTTCATAGGATTAGGACTAGGATTTCATTAAAAATGTCTAATGATATCCAGTTTTGTATCAGAGAAATAGATTTTTTTTTTAGTTTGTCTATAAACCTAATATTATTAGTATGCCAAAGTACTCCATTGTACAGGGTGGACTGGCAGAAACAGGTCATTTCATTTTTTTTTTTTTTCTTGAATTTGAAAAGGCAGAGATGAAAGTGACCTTTCCATAGCATACTAATTGAAACACTGAGCACCAAGTGCTGTTAGCGTAGCTCACTTGCCTTTCTCGGGGATCTTAATCCTTTCAAAAAATATGTGGTGGTGTAATCCTGAAAACTCTTTCTGCAAAGAAGCTGACAATATTCTAGGTCTTGTTTTCTTTGACCATATGATTTACCCACCTTTTTCTGTCTCATCTCCATACGGGCTTGTATTTGTGATTGTCTCAGTGAAGCATGTGTATGTTGCTGGAGTAGTATCAGCTTGCTGATTATCTCATTTATCATGTTTTTAACCCATTCGTAACAGGAATTATTTAAAGCCTAATTTGATCAGCTTTTATTCTTCAAATTGGCAACACCAACATTTTTATTTTATTGCTACATTTTTCTTATAAAACATCATGTATCTGAAATGAATATAAATGGACAGAAATTACGATGAGAAGTCAAAAAGTTGCCAATTTGCAGGGGGAAAACAGTGATTTTAAACTTTCTATCACATTACCAATTTAAGGATTTTAATGCTTTTTTTCAGCATCAAACAACGAATATTGATGCAACCAAAAGGGGCGCAGTTTGTGTAGAATTTTTTGCTCTTTCTGCTCATGTATTTGGTATGATTTTTAGAGCTTTTCATCAAAAGATATTAGGCCAAACCACAAAATGTGGACCTCTGTCACGAATGGGTTAACCAAACTGGTTTACTCATCTTTGTCTTTCTCCATTCCACTCAGGGTTGCAGTTGTGTAGATGATTGTTTCAGTGAAGCCTGTGCGTGCAGTAGGAGTAGTGTCAGATGCTGGTACGATAAGGTAAGATTTGTCTTCAAAACCTTACTCAAAGGGAAAGATTACTGTGATTTTTTTAGTGGTTATCCAGTAACGTTTAGATCATGATAGTTAATTTCTCCACTTTGAATTTTTAATGAAGGAGAAAGGCCATTTTATGCTTTGTCGATGGTGACATTTATCTAATGTCATGTCATTAAAACATCTATGTTTTAACAGGAAGAAAAAGCAAGCTTAAAGGTGCTTTCACACATGATGCGACAGTGTGGTACCACACTGTGGCGCCACACTGCTTCGTCTTCACACATGGTGGGACTTTGTGTCACCACATATGCTAATGAACGGGCATTAACGCGTTAACTCCCAATAAGAGAGCATATTGTCAAAACTTGCGCAAGCAATCTCATGGCAACAATTTTTGCGCTAACTTTTTAGAAATTTGATTGGTGCGCATTTTTTGTGTATCTAGGCAGCAAAAAAAAGTGTGTCCTGCCTCAGCGACATTTTTTTGTCGCCCTATACCCCATAGGTTTGTACACAAAAAAGTGTGGCGCCACAGTGTGGTACCACACTGTCGCATCATGTGTGAAAGCACCTTTACTTTGCACTAATTGCTTGTTCACACATACTGTAAAGCTGAAACCCTTGTGGTGACTGAGGGTTTTCCACGGTGGTTTTCCACTTGATATCTGAGGGAGCCTTCACTCGCCGCAGAAACCTACAGAGAACATTTCGCAAGAAATACTGTGCATCTTGTGATGGCAAGAATGTTCACTGAAGTTGTAGAGGTACAGTGTCACCTTTAGGAGACGCTTTTGCAGTATCTGTTGGTTCAGAATGTTAGGCAGCACATATTATACATGAGCAGAAAGAGAAAAATGCACTGAAAAATTTGAGCCCATTCCCATCACTGTATGGTGTGGCATTCTGGAATTAGAGCAGTTTAAGTGTAACCAATCATTAAACTCTTTAAATTGGCAACGCAGTGAATAACATATAATCACTATTTCTGTGTGCAAATTGGCAATTTCTGATTCAATTTTACAATTTTATTTCATTTTGGTTTATGTTATATCCTTATTTATTTTTTTCAAGCTATGTAAATGTGGAAAAAAAAAAATTTGTATTGCCAATTTGAGGATTGAAGATGATTAATTTAGACCTCAAGAAAGCTCTGTACTGCTGTGGGTTAAAGGCTTGATGTATTTCAGATATCTGCACACCAATGATTAAAAGGATAATATTTGCATGTCAGTGTGAATGGATGATCTCTTGTATCCACTGTGTGCACAAACCGCATTATGAGAGTGTGCAAGATTAATCAGTAGATATGACTGTAGAGAATGTACAATGTACTGCTATTGTAGCTTTGAATAGGTTGAATAGTTGCCAGTGGGTTTCTCTAATATCGAGGAGACTAGTAAAGAAAATACTCTGTTGATCAAAAGATTCTGTTCAGTTTGATTCCATATCATGCTTGTTAACATGCATTAAAGATATCGTCTGTTTGGAGCCAGAAGGATGTGAAGCAGTCCCCTAAAGCTCCGCCATTTTGCACAGATCCATTAGAAGGCCGACCTAAGCACCATCAATATTCATGATAAAAAATGAATGGTTCATTTTGTAAGACGATTCCAAGGAGCTGCGTGCGTTTGTGCATGTTTTATAACATCACGCCCATCAGCTAAAAACATGCGCAATAAATGTGCAATAAATGCACAATAAATGCCCAACAAATGCACATTAAATCAAAGTGTCACAATAAAATTGATACGCGTAATAAATATGAATAATGCAACAGTGTTTTCGATATCATGGCGATAACGGGTGCTTATCAGCCCCTTCAAATGATCTGAAAGAGGCGGGGCCTAATGCCATTCGTGTAATGATATCTGCACGCGCTGCTTTTCGTCTGGTAAATTTATTGTATGTCTATGGTGTGAAGTCTGTCTAAAAAGATATGAGTTAAAGCCCTTCTGGCTCCGAACAGATGATATCTTGTAAAGTGGTTGCTGCAGAACAGGGCTTCCAATGGACGGGAAATATTGAATTTGAAAATACAGGAATAGATTGAGCAACAGTATGAAAAGCCTAGTGCTTGGTTCAGTGATCTTTGAAAGCATTACATTTCCTTGTGTTTAGAGAGTTTGCGAGCCATTAATTTCAATAATGTTTTCACTTATGTACATATAGATTACGATGTAGTTCTCTTTCCTGTTAACCTGTTCAACACTAGGCCTATGACCTCAGGGGCTAGGTCTTGGGAAATTGTGTGTTGTACTGAAATCAAATCATACTACATGTGTAAATGGGTTAACCCATTCGTGACAGAGGTCCACATTTTGTGGTTTGGCCTAATATCTTTTGATGCAAAGCCCTAAAAATCATACCAAATACATGAGCAGAAAGAGCAAAAAAATTCTACACAAACTGCCCATTTTGGTTGCGTCAATGTTTGTTGTTTGATGCTGAAATTTTTAAAGAGGAAAATAAGCATTAAAATCCTTAAATTGGCAATGTGATAGTTTAAAAATCACCGTTTTCCCCTGCAAATTGGCAACTTTTTGACTTCTCATCATAATTTCTGTCAATTTATATTCATTTCAGATACATGACGTTTTATAAGAAAAATGAAGCAATAAAATAAAAATGTTGGTGTTGCCAATTTGAAGAATAAAAACTAATCAAATTAGGCTTTAAATAATTCCTGTCACGAATGGGTTAATAGCGTATCATTTCATCAGTCGGGAGGTTGAAAGTCTCAGACAATTTTTATTTCTTCCCCTTAGGATGGCCGTCTGATGCCAGACTTCAACTACCAGGAGCCCCCTATGATCTTTGAGTGCAGCAGGGCCTGCAGATGCTGGAGGAACTGTCGCAACCGAGTCGTCCAGAATGGCCTCAGGAAACACATGCAGGTGTTCCGCAGTCCTTCCATGGGATGGGCTGTACGCGTCATGCAGGATGTACCAAGGGGATCATTTATATGCGAGTGAGTTGTGGATATTCAAGCAGAGGATATTCAATCAAAGTCAAATTGTGAACATAACTGTCTTTACTCATGGGGAAAGGGGTGCTTTTTCATGTTGACATATGTATTTCTTAAAGTCATGAATTTAAAAATCTGTTAATACGGGGGGTTTAGTATAAGAAGTTACAAATTAGGGATGTAGAGGAACTGAAAAACAAGTCATACGGTACATGAATATAGTACAGGTGAACCTCGTTAAAACAAACTCCTCTGGACCAAGGAAATTACCTCTTTATATCAAAACCTTGTTATATCAGGGCTAAAAAAAACCCAATAAGATACAAAGAAGTGGGACCAGCAAAATTACCTTGTTATAGTGAGAGTTTGTTATAACAGTGTTCTTTATAACGAGGTTCCACTGTATAAGAAAGCAGATCATTGATCTTTGTAGCCTTATGTGCTTTAGGGATTGGTCTATATGCCTTAGGCATGGTACCAAACAGTTTTAGTATTTATCAGGGAGAAGTTGTTGAGCCTCGTGTAGATTGGGTGCCTGCTTTAGCCTTGTATAAACCTGACCACAAATTTTTTTTATATCATATGTATTCGAAAAGGCTATCCCTCATTTCTCAGTTCTCATTGTGATATCTCTTGGACAAATCTCCTAGGTTATTTGAAAGAAAAGCTTGGAACCAGATCAGCTTCGATTCTCCCTATTGCACATATCTCTCCAATCCCAACACTAGCTGATACTGTATTTGAATTCGTTGTTGCTTGTATTTTTGATCAGATATGCTGGCGAGCTTTTATCAGATGCTGATGCTGACCAAAGACAAGATGATTCCTACCTCTTTGACCTTGATAACAGGGTAAGTCATTTGTCTTTGAATAAAAAAGCACTTTTGCCTGAAGATACAAAGCACTTAGCACTCCCGGGAGGTGTTTCACAAAGAGTTAGGTTGGACTTAACTCATGCTTAAGCGTCAGTGTGCATTTGGTATTTAATGCATAATCTCATTGATAGGCTTTCCCAATAGTGTGCGTCCCCTGAGCATGATCTGACCAATGTGGTGATGCATAATATACATCAAGCGACTGGAAATTTAAGTGCAACTTTAAGTCCAACTTAAGTTGCAGGGTTACACACAGTCCTGGTAAAGCTGGGAAGTCATGGAAAATAAATTTTTGCTGGGTAGCCATGGAAATTGGTCTTGGGTATGGGCCTTGTGTGGCTTTGGCTCTGAGGGGATGCGGGAGCCATCACAAACATGAAATAATACATATCACTGTGTGGTATTGGTATACCTCTTGGATGCCACAATGCATAACAAGATGGTCATTGGAAAAGTCAAAATAGTCATGGACTTTGATTCCAAAATTCCTTTGGGAACCCTTCATGGTTTCCATGTTATGGTGCTGTAGCAGTCTAGGAACTTCTTACCAATAGTTACCCACTTACTGGGCCTGGATTGGTAGAGGTATATGTAGATTAATGTCTTGCTAAAGTTCAGTAGTGCTGTTGGACGGGTTCCCTGTATGCAGGCCGTAATTAAGATCTAATCCGTAGTCTACTGATGTAAATGATTATCTGTGAGAAATATTTTTTCTGTGCAACACCCAGCGAAGTGAGCCTAGCAAGCAGTACTACCTTCCAGCACTTTCATTCCATATAATAGCCTGTCCCACTGCTCCCCTAAGTAGGGCCCATGCACAACCAAAGTTCTCAAATAGTCAAAAGTATTTATACAAGCTTGCATTTTTCATATTTACTTTTTCCTTCATTTTCATCGTTTATTTCAGTCGGCCTCTTCCCTCCTTTGAAGGGTCGCTGACTTTTGCACAATGATGGCACACCTTCCTTCCGCTTGCTCTTGTCTTGAGCAGTCTCCTGTTGTAGGCCAACCCTCCTGCTTTCCCTCCCAACCATGTCTTTCCACATAGTCTTTGGTCTTCCCCTTCCCCTCCTGCCAATCCACTTCCTGGGGAGCATTTCATCAAGTGTCTTGTCAGTGATTTTTAACCGACAACTGTTGATAAGCTACTGAAATCTGTGCATCTGATTGGGTGAGAGCAAATTTGTCAGTCAAAATCTTTGACAAGTTGGTTGATGAAATGCCCCCCAAATCCCATGCTCTTTTTCACAGGTGCATCATCTTCCTTGCCAATTTAGAATTTAGTAATTTTTCTTCTTTCCAGGAGGGTGATGTGTATTGCATCGATGCCCGTTTCTATGGTAACGTAAGCCGTTTCATCAACCACCGATGCGATCCAAACATTGTTCCAGTGCGTGTCTTCATAGATCA
This sequence comes from Echinometra lucunter, assembly GCA_029962745.1. NCBI lineage: Eukaryota > Metazoa > Echinodermata > Echinoidea > Camarodonta > Echinometridae > Echinometra > Echinometra lucunter. The sequence goes on from CM057165.1 coordinate 7,163,178, forward strand.
TCAGGATCTTCGTTTTCCAAGGATTGCGTTCTTTGCTTCTAGGGACATCCGGGCATATGAGGAGTTAGGGTAAGTCGATCATCGTATTCTTTTTAAAAAATTAAGAATTTTCTTTTTATAGCAATGAATATGAGATGAAGGCTCTGTATTCATGTACCCTTGCTATGCTAGTTTTCAACAAACTGCATACATTACAGCAGTGACCACAGTAACTCTGCCGTCCAATGACAAAAAGAAGCAACTCTGTAGAATGAGTTTCTTAGTAAGTGAAGAAAATATGTCACTGTATTATTTGGAAATCTATGGAGTTGCTTCCTTTTGATATGTATATATTTGGGAAATTAGGGGTCATATGACCTTCATTTCTCATCATCACGTAGAGCATACAAAAAGTACCCAAAATCTAGAAAAAGGTCCTTGAAAAAAATCAAGAGTTGCCTCCTTTCGTCATTGGACAACAGTGTGGTGGACAAATAGTACTGTGAAAGTTATTTAGTGTAGGTGTATATGGGGTAGTGATGGTGATGATGATGGTGATGATGATGGTGATGGTGATAATGATGATAGTACTATGGTGCTATATTGTATTGTGTAGGTGTATGTGTAGTAGTGATGGTGATGATGATGGTGATGATGATGGTGATGATGATGATGATGATGATGATGATGATAGTACTATGGTGCTATATTGTATTGTGTAGGTGTATGTGTAGTAGTGATGGTGATGATGATGATGATAATGATGGTGATGGTGATGATGATGATGATGATGATAGTACTATGGTGCTATATTGTATTGTGTAGGTGTATGTATAGTAGTGATGGCGATGATGATGATGATGATTGTACTATGGTGCTATATTGTATTGTGTAGGTGTATGTATAGTAGTGATGGCGATGATGATGATGATGATAGTACTATGGTGCTATATTGTATTGTGTAGGTGTATGTATAGTAGTGATGGCGATGATGATGATGATGATAGTACTATGGTGCTATATTGTATTGTGTAGGTGTATGTATAGTAGTGATGGTGATGATAGTACTATGGTGCTATATTGTATTGTGTAGGTGTATGTATAGTAGTGATCGTGATGATGATGATGATGATGATGATAGTACTATGGTGCTAAATTGTATTGTGTAGGTGTATGTATAGTAGTGATGGTGATGATGATGATGATGATAGTACTATGGTGCTATATTGTATTGTGTAGGTGTATGTATAGTAGTGATGGTGATGATCAGGGAAAAAAATTCACGGGGGCGGCGGGCGAATTCGCCCCGGAAACGCCTGAAAGAGCTCCCGAAACGGGCCGAAAAATTGATTTCGGGGGCGACGGAAAATTAGAAAATCGCCCCCGAAAGTTCTTGGCGGAAATCGAGCAAGTCCGTTCCTGAACCAATCGCATTTTGGAGGAAAGTTTCAGCACTGTTGGAAAGCTCTGATGAAGCACATGGCACATGGCACATGCGCTTGATCATGCGTTCTCCCGTCAGTTGCATGAATCTTTCCCGCCAATGCGATTAGGACTGCCCATCGCATTAACTTTGGGGGCAATGATACAGCCAGGGATATGCAACAACAGCCAAGCTCTCGGTAAAAGCTTTTTTGGCTCAATTATTCAATGGGTGTGCTACAGCTTTATACAAAACTTAATATACATCTTTCACGGTTAGTATTTTTCAAATCACGTGTAAGGAGACACTCATGAATATTCAAGTTAGATATGAATATTTATGAGCTTAGATATGAATATCTATCACCTTCAGATATTGTGAATATTTATAAGCACCTCCACATACGTGTGGTGCTATAGTTACAACTTTAGATAAAAAATAATATACATCTTTATTGGTTAGTGATTGCACAATCAGCTAGGTAGATGATGCTCATAAATATTCACACCAGATATGAATATTTATGAGCACACCTACATGTACGTAGAAATGGATCATTCTTGCAATAACTCAGTAACCATATGATGGATCAACTTCAAGCTTGGCTCATGATGCATATGGGAGGGATAATGGTCGATCAAATTTTTTGGTCTCAAGGTCAAAGGTCAAAGGTCATAGAGGTCATGTAGATAGAAATGTATTGTTGTTGCAATAACTCAATAACCATTTGACAGATCAACTTCAAAATTGCATCATGTATGTATATGGGCAGGACAATGTCTGAATAAATTTGGGGAACTCAAGGTCAAAGGTCAAAGGTCATAAATGTCATTTTGTACATAGAAATGGTTCGTTCTTTGATAACTTAGTAACCTCTTGACGGATCAACTTCAAACTTGGCTCATGAATGCATATGGGAAGGACAATGACCTGATTAGATTTTGGGGACTCAAGGTCAAAGGCCAAAGGGTAATAGAGGTCATTATATACATGAAACTTGCTTGTTCTTGTGATAAATCAACAAATCTGTGAAGTTTAACTTCAAACTAGCCCCCGGAAATAGTAGCCCCCGAAATGGGAAAAGTAGCCCCCGAAAGTTGAAAAAGTAGCCCCCGAAAAATTGCATAAAACTCGAAATGGAGCCCCCAAAATATAAAAATTAATTTTTTCCCTGGTGATGATGATGATGATGATAGTACTATGGTGCTATATTGTATTGTGTAGGTGTATGTATAGTAGTGATGGTGATGATGATGATGATGATAGTACTATGGTGCTATATTGTATTGTGTAGGTGTATGTATAGTAGTGATGGTGATGATGATGATGATGATAGTACTATGGTGCTATATTGTATTGTGTAGGTGTATGTATAGTAGTGATCGTGATGATGATGATGGTGATGATGATAGTACTATGGTGCTATATTGTATTGTGTAGTGTATGTATAGTAGTGATGGTGATGATGATGATGATGATGATGATGATGATGATGATGATGATGATGATGATAGTACTATGGTGCTATATTGTATTGTGTAGGTGTATGTATAGTAGTGATGGTGATGATGATGATGATAATGGTGATGATGATGATGATGATAATAATAGTACTATGGTGCTATATTGTATTGTGTAGGTGTATGTGTAGTAGTGATGATGATGATGATGATGATGACAGTTATGATGGTGATGATGATAGTACTATGGTGCTACATGTATAGTACTGTGACAAATAATAATATGAATCTTTTATAGTGTAGGTGTACGTGTGGTGATGATCATGATGAATATGATGATGTTGATGTTGATGATGAATATGATGATGTTGATGATGTTGATGATGATGATGATGGTGATGGTGATGATAGGCAATGGTTATTGCACTGATTAAGCATGTAATGATAATGATGGAAGATGAGAGGAAAAAAGGCTTTTCCTGTTCTAGTTATTTAAATACACCTTCATTGTAAGGTATATAGAAATCTTTCAGTATGTCTGAGATATAACTGTCACAGCCAAACCCTTATTCCACTCTCTTGCACTGGGATGTACAATCATTTGCAAAAGTTTGAAATTCATGTACAGTTTTGGTAGGTCTTCATAAACTTTTTGTCAGATTTCTTTGTATTCAGTTGCTCAGCAGCTAGATAAAAGCAAAACTAAGATGCTGTGAAGTTCTTTGCTTCTCTAGTTAAATGTTTAAAGAAATTAAAGGGGGGAAAATACTTTCGATCTGGGGCCGCGGGAGTCAGGGGCATATAGTCACACAGGCCTGCACATGTGTAAAACCAATGAGAGTTCTGTTCACGCCAGGGGGAAAAAAAAAAAATTTCCGGGGCTATTTTTTAGCTCACTCGCCCGAATTTTCTACATTCAGTTGCAGTTTACATTACAGCCTATGAGAATTTCAGGGGCTCTTTTTTAGTTTTCCAGGGCTCTTTTTGGCATTTCGGGGGCGAATTCGCCCCGAGCCCCCGTGTGTTTTTTTCCCTGGTTCACGCAACAAGTGTACAAAGCGCTGTGATCATTGTGCAGGAAGCGGTTGAGATGCAGGGGTCCTGGTGTAGGGCAAACATGTAACCATTACATCGTCTTCATTTCAAATATTTACACTGAAATTCACCAGAACTCATGAATGGAATAGCACTTGTTATCACGCATGTATCTTTTTATGCAAGGCGGACAAAATGTGAGACTGAATTTAATCACTTTCATGCCAATTTTCTTTTTTGCTACCAAAACTATAGTATAGTTTTGTATGTATTACATGAGTTTTAAGATCACTCCTGCAAAATTCATTCACTTGATGAATAAGTGAACTAAACCTTATTATTCATGATAGCAGCTTTTTCTTTGTTCAGTTGGTGAATCAAAGGATCCTCCAAAACAATACCCTGAAGTAGGCCCCAACAGGGTCGTGGGGGGGGGGGGGGCTTGTTATTTGACAAACTCTTCTGGTTAAACGAGTAATTTTCTCGTAATGCATTATGCAAAGTAGTCTTGCTGCAAATAATTCTCTTGCTTATTTGAAATTTAGACTCTCAAAGATTAAGCCCACTTGATGGACAGCCACTTTTGGAGCCCTTTTAATAAAAAATTGCCATGCTGGATTACAGAAGAAGTGATGGAAGAGGCCTACCTGCCTTTAAAGAAAAATAAAGAGAAGAAATTATCTCTGTGGTATCATAGCAATACTCTGACAATACTAGGCCTGAGTCAAAAGGTTGAACCAATTTAAACGACAGCTGGAAGCAAAACCATTTTCCGTTGTACAAATCGGTTAACCATTAAAAAAAGAAAAAAAAATCCTTACACACAATTGCCAAAATATTGGTAAAATTCATATCGCACACCTATGAAATATCTTTCTAATGTCCATATTTTGTTAAAAGTGGTTTAATTGGTTGTTGGCTAACAATAAAAAGATAAATTATTAGTCCCTTCTTGGCTCAGAAAGATCGAGTTTTGAATGATAAGTTGTGATATTTAGTACATTAACAAACATGAAAACACATGGTATCATAAGTTGTGATATTTAGTACATTAACAAACATGAAAACACATGATATCATTCAAAACTCGATCTTTCTGAGCCAAGAAGGCACTGGTAATTTTTCTTTTTATTTTTAGTTAACAGCCAAATTGAACCACTTTTAAGAAAATGTGGACATTTGAAGGACATTTCATAGGCATGAGATATGAATTTTACCGATATATTGTGAGGAAGGATTTTTTTTCCTCTATTTTTTTTTCATCTAACATTATTCTAGATCTCTTTTTATAAACGGTCAAACAAAATTACCCATTTTTTTAAAACAGTTAAACGTTTTGCAAAAAAAAAAAAACCCCAAAACACCTCAGTGACTCAGCCATAGACAATACTATTATTGAATCACTTTCCCTCTAGAGTAATTTTGCCTGTTTTCGATTTGTGGCCTGTGTTCCTCATGTCCATCGTTTACAATGCAATATTAGTTTAGATATAGAAAAAACACAATATGATACATGTAGCATATCACATTCACAGGGTACGAACCAGAATCACAAACAACTGTAGGGTTGAAAAATAACTATGAATGTTGCATTGTAGTGATGCAATCGGTAGTCCTGTCGCTATAATTTGAAAATGCATGTCTCAAACTCAAATTTAGGGCAACATGGTTTTAAAAACTTTAATTCAGTTTGTACATGTTGAAGAATGGAGACACTATTGACAAACACTGGTTCCAAAACAGTGAAATTGAAAAATCAATCAGTATTGCTGTGGCATCTCTTCTTTTTTTTTTTGAAAGAGTTACAGTATGAACTTATATAGCTTGATTCAAAATTGAAATTAATTCTGTGATAAAGAGTTATAAAGTTGGATTTTGTTTGAATGTTTAAGGAACACTGGCAACCTTACACTATGTGTATGTTCAATGCACTGTTGGCTGTAGATATAATGTGCTTGAGTAAACAATGTTTTTACTGACCAAACTGTAAGATTCATTGTGGTCCATAGCTGATAGTACTTTAAAGCCAGAGCGAACTGGCACCCTTGTATGGGATTTTGAAATAGCGCCCTCTCAGTCCTAAACTACTGATTTTGTCCCTTTTTTGCTCCCAGCATGCTCTATTCTGATCAATGAGAGCTTTATTTTTTGAGTAACATCTGTTAAAATGTATTTGTATTCATACTAAGGAAATTCACGAGAAGCCACAAAGGATATAATGTTTCTAAGAGTCTCTGGTTTTGAGTAGCCGTAAGTTGGCGCTGTTCTAAATACATCATAATAAGGGTCTGTTCACTGTTGCTTTAAGAGATTGCATGTACATATTACCAAGTCTGTTTGCAGTGCATGTGGTTTTCAGTATTATTGAACTCTTTTTTTTGGGGGGGGGGGTTTCTTTTTATTTTTAATCATTGTGACGATTTTAAAACCTTTGGGTATACGCTATTCATTCTTTATTTGATAATCTTTTCCGATTGCTTTGAAACAATGTCATGCACATTGTTAAGGCATGACCACAGCTCATGCTTTTATCTTCGAAAGGAGTATATTGAAATCTGTCATCCATTCCATGCAGCTGGTAGTAAAAGGTACTGGTTTCATGTTTATTAACCCTGGTGACTAGTGGCAGTTTATTAATAACAGTAATGGCCATCTGGCTCAAAATCAACAATCAGTTTGAAGAAATTTCGTAGGTACAATGTGTGAGGAAGTAGAAGAAAGACAGATCATTAAAATGTATGGCCGGTCAGGGTTGTGATGAAAAGAAATATGTTTTTTATTTTCTTTTTTTTTTTTTCATTTTGAACAGCCAGGTTAACAAATCTCTCATTTGACAAAAATATTGTTCAGGTTCATAAACTCATCTGATGTTTTATAGATCTACATGTATGCAGGTAGCATCAGAATTTGTTGCTTGCATTTTCTAGGCTTAAAAACTTCAATTTTTATGGGACTTGTTAAGACTTGACCTATTATGTTTGTATGGAAACCGAAAGTGCCCTTGTCTACGCTTTGTGTGGGAAATATCTCTACTGTTGAATATTATATTTGCGGTAGGGAGAATTAGATTTCTATGTGTTCTGACTTTTGAGCATTCAAAATATGTCATTGGGATCTTTCCTGCAGCTCATAGCTAATTAGAACATATGATTTTGTTTAACTTCTTATGAGCATATACGCATAATAGTGATGGGAAATTCCTTAAATTAGCATGGAGAGAATTTTAATAACGCAATCTGTATAAGACAGTGATCCAGTTTCCTGGAATTTTAGTTGTGTGAGTGTGACCACATTGCCATCTCCCTATTATATGCATGTGCTTTATCCAGCTGATATATTCCCATCTTCTTTGTAAAGCTGCAACTCTACCATTCTAAGACTTTTATTTTTCTTCAAGAAGTTACAGTAACTAGTGCCTTATGAATGACATTTTTATGCCAGCAAAGCCTGACTGCCGTGCAATGCAATTAAAGGCATTGGTTAACATTGTTATGATTTTTAAAAATCTTGTTTTGTTACTTGAAAATGGGATAAACATAAGGGTTATAGTGTAAAAATACCAGTCTGAAAGTTTCAAAGTATAATATCCACAGGAAGTATTTCCAAATATCAAAAATGTGAACCAATGTTTGAAAAATATACGAGGGTCGGTTGCACAGAATAGACATAAGGAGTCCGCATGCGCGTGTGACTCACCTTACCGTACTGTGTGTACTGGCCAATCACGCGGCGGGAGGCACATAACGGCACTTTCAAATTCAAGCAAAGTGGTCCTCTTAGTGATTGTCTCGTGAGACGAAGGATAAAATCGCCGTTTGCGTCTAACTTGCACTTTTTCATTCCAAATTATGGTTGGTTTCAGGGTTTTTGAGTACAAATACAAGTACTCATAGACATGTTTCATCTTAGTTTGAGAATTTTTTAAATCAGCTACTCACAAAGTTAGCCAATGCCTTTAAGTCAGTTTACCCCTATAATCTAGAAATGATTATTTCAAATTTGAAATTCAAGTATTAGTCGTTGCCAGGGTGACTTAAGCTCGGGAGGCTTTTTTTTTTCAGTGCAATCTCTCTCTCTAATGCATTAGAATTTCACCTGAGCGCTGCATGAGGCATTGACAACCTTGTGGAGAGTTTTTGGATAAGAAATAAAGGATGCCATATGGACCTGGTTTTGTATTCTTGGGCTGTTTTTAGTGTAGCTGTATTTCTGTCCCTTTGCTCTTTCATTCGTGCTCCGTTGTCTCACCCTATGATTAACTTACTTGTAGGTTGCTACATGTACATGTAGGTAAAACATATCAGTCATTTTTATGTATTTTCTAAACTCCAGGGCTGGTATTCAATTCAATACTTGGATTAAGTAAAACTTTTTCTAAGTGTTTTACTTGGATAAGAAATTTGCTTAAGTCATATTCAATTCAATACTTTGAATTTTACTTTAGTAAGCCAACTTAAAGCCAAAATTCTTACTGATAAGCATTGTGACGTCATATTTTCAATGCGCAATTAACATGTCGCATCAAATACGCTCGAATACGCTATGATATAATTCTGCGCAGCTGATGATGACTGCGTGTAAAAACCTATGCCTGCCAATCAAGGCCTCCAAAATAATTGGCTTAAGTCTCCTAGGTAGGTGTCTTAGATTTAGGGTAAAATACTTAGCCAAAATATTGAATTGAATACCAAATTTTGCTAAGTATTTTATCCCAGCAAAAAACTAAGCAAAATACTCGTATTTCTGACTTAAGTATTGAATTGAATACCGGCCCAGATGATGACCTCACCTCTAATACTACATACTAGTACTTGTACCGGTACTTGTTTCTCCTACCTTTCTGTCTTCATTTATGTTTCTCTATTGTTTCCTGTTTGTCTACCTTCATTTCTCTGTTTATAACTGAGTTTGTTTTCTTTCTTTTTTGAATATTTAGTGTCACGTAAAAAAAAAAAAATGTTTTGTTGACTTTTAAAACAGTGTGAGGTATAACAGAGTGAAAAGAACACTGTATTTAAACAAATCATATACATGTACACTGTACAATTATATTATTAGGCAAAAGAAACGACCCAAAGAACAAAAACAAACCAGGAAAAAATAAAAAAGAACTTACACTCTGTAAAATAATATCGCAGTTACCTTTCTTTTTGTAAATGTTATATTCCATTTCTTTTTGAGACCCAATAAAATTATTTGAAACAAACATACATGTAGGAGGGATGTTACTAGTGTCTCATATTTGTCCTCAAGACAGACAAACCATAATATGCATTTGCAAATGGAGACAAATAGATACAGCTTATCCTATGAAAAAAGTTTACATTCAGAAAAAGGCATGCGATCTGAATATTTCAAAATATTTTCAGCGAATTTTCATACCAGTGGAAAGCCGAGGGTCCCTTCTATCAAATGACGCCATAGAATCTTTAAATACATGTATATACGCTCAGGGGAGCCAAGGGAGTTTTTGTGAAAGGATGTAAAATTTAGACCCATATAGGGGACCCATTCTGGCCTGAATTCACAAAGGTTTTTTTGATTCAGTCAACACTGCTAATCTTGAGACATACTATTCCAATCATTACATTATGAAGAAAGATTTGAAATTATGATTGTATCCTTGAGTAAAATGATTCAGACCATCAGGAAATCTGTTGTATTTTAATTTTTGCTATCTCTCTGTGTGACATTTCTGAGTTTGACTGTCCTGTTACAACATAACTCAATGCAGCTTAATTGTTCTGCCTATGGGTACAGACATGTAGCATGGGTAGAGGACATGCTTGTTTATATCAGCCTTAAGATATATGATGACAAGCTGCAATCAGTGCTGACTGACTGGATGCGATGATGAATCGGCTTTAGTCTTCAGGGAACATCCGAGTTAAATGAAATGAAATCATGATTTCTAACGATTGCCACCTTGGGTGAATGCACAATCGGGTCTTACTCTCCCCCGCAGTCACCCGCCCCAGACGACATTCTGCATGCATCTCGTAACCATGGCAACTCCTTGCTTGACCTTGCTCTGATGATGTTACTTTGTTACGACCAGATTCATTATTTTTAGTGTATGTCGACTCTGGCAGCAAATCGCGGCAGGTAAGAATACACAGGCACCCACGGCTCATCTGCCTCAGGCATCATATTTTCTTTAGAGGTAGCCAAGATTAAAAGATCCCTCGCTGTTAAAGCTGCAATGATGCGCAGTAATTTTTTTTACAAGCGGGTTGTTTGCATGATGACCTTTTCATAAATTCAATTGGTCACGTTTCTGTTTTCTCCTTGTTCAAGGAAATTCTTAAAGGTTGTTGGGTTCATACATGTGGATATCGTCGTTAATTGTGAAGAATCCTCCCCCCCCCCCCCCCCCCAGCCAGTTGTTTTATGAGCACTGAGTATTACTATGAAGAGAAATTTATGACCAAATTTTGTCTGAAGCCCTGATAGTTGTTGATGTTGGAAGATTTAACTGTAGATTTTCCTGTTATGTAGTACAACTAAATTCTTGAACTTTGCTGAAGATATCCATTTGGCAGTATGGCATATGGCAGGCTTTGTTAAGTATTAGTTTGACAACTATAGAAAACCGTTTTTTTGGTTTGATAATATGGATGCAAAAAGTTGAATCTTGAATAATGAGATTCTCAATTGAAGGTACACCATGCTATAGTGTGTGTGTTGACCAGGATAATCATGTCGGTCAATTGATAGAAACAGAAAGGCAACTATAGATAGGGCCTAATTTTGAAGACTGCAACAAGCCGCTAGAAGGCATTATTCAGAAGTATGGAAGGGATGATTCCTGATTTCCTCACTACCATTTTGATCGCAAAGATTGATGAGTTGTACCCTTTGTAGCCTAAAAATCATGAAAATGCAGAAATATGATGAAAATCAAGACCTAGTTACTAACCAAAGAAAGATCCCACAATGCATCGCAAGACGTGCGAGAACGGACTTCAAAAACATAGTTGCCGGACCAACAAAACAAAGCTTCATTCTACATGGGCAGTCTTCTGGCTTTTAGGAACAAGTCAAATGCATACATACACCTCTAGACAAGGTACCATAAACCTCAATAACTTTGTCCGTTCCCGTAATTCTGAATAGCGCCCTCTAAATGTTGTGTCACACAGATATTAATGGGAGAATCTCATTGTTGGTATAGTTATCAATGAGGTCTGACATAAAGAACTCTTTTTTTTCTTCAAATTACAAACATTGCATCACATCCAGACAAGCAAGATTCTGCCAAAAACAACCCCCCCCCCTTTGCAGATACAAACCTCATGTCAGTCATTGTCTGAACTGTGAGACTATCATCATGACCATCGTAAGCCCTCTACTACATGTATGCTTGCTTTATGTTTGACACAACCAGAGAATGGCATAGTTAGGCTTTTCTCATGGCTGTATAGAATTGTGTAAATTTCAAAAAGTTTTTTTTTTAAAGTGTTCATGTCTGCAGACACCCCCCCCCCCCCTCTCTTTGTGGTTATTCAGAGGATTACGGTTTCATATCACTGATGTGGATATGATTCTTGGGTGTACTTTAGTAATCTCTGGTTCATTAATCAGGAATGAAAAATGACTCTCACAAACCATGGAATTGAATGCTGAACAAACATTCTGCTGAGATGTCAGGAAAGTGTGTCAAATTGTAGGAAAGCTTTATGAATCAGTGTTAAACAATGCGAGGCTAAGATTTCAAGTTCGACTTTTCTGCCTTGACTTTGCAATCAAGGAGAATGGGATCTGTGTATCTTTGGTTGATTCCAGGGGAGCATTTCAGTGAAGTGTCTTGTCAGTGATTTTCCCGACAACTGTTACAAGCTACTGAAATCCTTGCATCTGATTGGCCAAGAGCAAATTTGTCAGTCAAAGTCACGGACAAGACACATGATGAAATGCCCACCTGGAGAGCATATTCATTACAAAGATGAGATTAATGTTATGCTCTTCTAGCACTGATCTTTTGAAATATTGGGTTTTACATTGCCTTTGTAGTATACTGATGAGCCTTTCACTTTTTCACAGTTGAAGAAAATGGTATGTGTATTAAGCATTCCCCTTTGAAGGTTTTGCAAGCATTGAGGTTAAAGGTGTTGAAAAAAAAATGGTCTGTTAAGGGAAAACCCTTTTTGTTTTAACCAGTTTTATGTATTTGATATAGTCATATGAAACATGTAGTTCAAATCAATTTCATTTTGTGGAAAAAGATGGTCTGTTTAATAAGGAATGCTTCTTCTTTTAATCTGTGTTATGTATTAGATATATTCATATCAAGCATAGTTGAAATTTGATTTTTCTTTTATGAAATAATACTATTTTTAAAAAAAAGAAATAGAAGCAAACTACAGAAATATGAGTTGTCACTGCAACCAAGCAAGATTCATACACTGTACACGTAGGGCTCAAATCAAGATAAGTTCTACCTTGAAAGCAGAGATGAACGTGAACGGCACCGAGAGCAAAAATTGATCCACCCCAAGGTCTCGTGCACTTCTAGACATCAAATCCGTTGCTTTCTTGATCTCCGTTGTGGCAGCAGCGGTGCTCAGACCGACGCCAGACCTGTGTTTGCTGTCGATATTGATCTCGTGCAGGGTGGTATTTGCTCTGTATGGCCACGTTTCTCCCGGTCATACCGCAAGAGAGCAACCCCGGCCACCACAATCATAACGGGGGGATTCATAACGGGACGGCGGGGAAGAAAGTTATTGTAGTGTTTGGATTGGTAAATGGTGGTCCCGCTTGACTGAGATTTCCATTAGGTGGACATACGTACCAGAAGTTCCATGAATTATGCCTCCCTATCTCAATCTGGGCATGTGATATGCTCTTTCTTCAGAAAAAGGATGTGTATAGATTTCAACTGTAGGGTTAGGTGATCCATAAATGCCAATATGGTGTGTAAAATGTAGGTCGCATGTCATTTTTTTTTGTCAGTGATATAATATTTTTTTCAGGAATTTCTAATGTTGGAAATGTTATTTTGCTCGTATTTTCTGTCTGTACACCTGCTCTGTCAAGTTGTTCTTAAGGATTACTCCCTAATTTATAATCAGTAGAATATTCACATCAGACTTAGATAGCAAATATGGTGGCTTTGTACATGTAGATGTCATGGATGGTGTCTAAAAGCTCCTGTGATAACTTTAAATACCAAAGCCCGAATACTTAAGAATAGAATCTAACTGTATTTATACCAAAGCCCGAATACTTAAGAATAATATCCAGTCGAATTTCTATTCAGTTTTTTCATCATTGTCATGAGTATGTAAGGTTCTTAGAAAAACTTTTCGTTAGGTCTAATAGTTGGGCGAAAAGGGTCAATGCTGAAATAACACTGTTAGTATGTGCAATATTCATGTATACGTACAGTCTCGAAAAACAAGTTTTTTGTGAAAAAATATTTCACAAGATGCTTGTGACAAAAGAAAAGAAAGGTGATTTATAAAGTCTGGCACATTTTTTTAAAAAAATAAAAAATTTAAAAAAATAAATAAAAAAATAAAAAATAAAAAATAATAAAAAATAAAAAATATAAAAAGTAATAATTAAAAAAATAAAAAAATACAAAATACAAAAATAAAAAAAAAATTAAAAATTTTGTTTAAAAATTTAAAAAATTAAAAAAAGGTCTGGCACATTTACTAACCACATTCTGTAGGAGGAAAATACATGTGCTTAGTATTGCGAGTATCACACTTCGTGCCAATCCACTTTGAATTGAATTGAGTTGAATTTACAAACGTCATACGCAAGAATGACAGTATAATATACATGTAGATATAGCAATGCATGTATGAAAACGTAAATACACGTATAAGAGAACAAACATAAATGGTTTGGCAGTGATACATAGCCATAAATCCATGAAAATCTGCGCAGACCTGCATACATGTTATTTTCAAAACTGTATGCAAATGATATCAAATAAAGTTGTTGCATGGATCTAGAAGTTACCACAAGTGCTAACTGAGCATTGTTCCAATCTTCGGCAAAATGTTTAGTGTTCCATTTTTTACCTGATAGCTGTATATGTGTTATACTTTTATTTGCTTTCTTTGTACAACTATGAGAAAAGTGTCTTTAACTTTATTTCAGCCAATACTTGCTCATCAGTATAAGAATTGAATAAGAAATGAAATCACATCCCATAGGATCTCACCGAAATCACTGCTTTCATTTTGCTTGGTGGAAAATTTTTTCTGCTTGGAGCCAGAGATAATAACGATAAAGGATCATGCCGCCTATTTTCTGTTAATGATTACCGAGCGGATGAACATGTAAGAAGTATGGCATTATTTATAGCAGGAAATACTGAATCCTCTTAACATACAAAAGGCATGATTGTGCGGGAAGCTTTTGATTTCCCTTTTTTTCTTAATCTCAGATTTTTTTAATCTCAGATTTTGCTTTTTTGTCTCGCCCACCGGAGGTGAAGGCGAGACTAAGGGATCCAAATGTCGTCCGTCCGTCGTCCGTCCGTCGTCCGTCCGTCGTCCGTCCGTCGTCCGTCCGTCGTCCGTCCGTCGTCCGTCCGTCGTCCGTCCGTCGTCCGTCCGTCGTCCGTCCGTCCGTCCGTCACAAACGTTATGAAAGATAACTTGGCAACCGTGACTCACTTTTCAACCAAACTTGGGTTGTAGATGCACTAAGGGGACCTGCATGTTATGGTCCAGTCAGAGGTCACATGGTAAGGTCAAAGGTCATTTCAGGTCAAACGTTAAAGTTTACGTGCAAGACTCTCTTATGACACAAAACTCTGCAACCGTGACTCACTTTTCAACCAAACTTGGGTTGTAGATGCCCTAAGCGGACCTGCATGTTATGCTCTAGTCAGAGGTCACATGGTAAGGTCAAAGGTCATTTTAGGTCAAACGTTAAAATTTACGTGCAAGACTCTCTTATGACACAAAACTCTGCAACTGTGTGACACTGTTCAATCAAACTTGGGTTGTAGATGCACTAAGGGGACCTGCATCTTATTGTCCAGTCAGAGGTCACATGGTAAGGTCAAAGGTCATTTCAGGTCAAATGTTAAAGTTGACGTGCAAGAGTCTCTTATCACACATAACTTTGCAACCGTGACTCACTTTTCAACCAAACTTGGGTTGTAGATGCACTGAGGGGACCTGCATGTTATGGTCCAGTCAGAGGTCACATGGTAAGGTCAAAGGTCATTTCAGGTCAAACGTTGAAGTTTACGTGCAAGACTCTCTTATGACTCAAAACTCTGCAACCGTGTGACACTTATCTATCAAACTTGGGTTGTCGATGCACTAAGGGGACCTGCATGTTATGGTCCAGTCATAGGTCACATGGTAAGGTCAAAGGTCATTTCAGGTCAAACGTTAAAGTTTACGTGCAAGACTCTCTTATGACACAAAACTCTGCAACCGTGTGACACTTATCTATCAAACTTGGGTTGTAGATGCACTAAGGGGACCTGCATGTTATGGTCCAGTCAGAGGTCACATGGTCAGGTCAAAGGTCATTACAGGTCAAACGTTGAACGGTTAAAGTTTACGTGCAAGACTCTCTTATGACACAAAACTTTGCAACCGTGTCACACTTTTCAGTCAAACTTGGGTTGCAGATCACTAAGGGGAAGTGCATGTTATCATTCTGTTGGACTTCACATGATAAGGTGAAAGGTCATTGGAGGTCATATGTTACAGATGTTTTCAAATTCTTGAATTTGCTTTTCCTCTGTCATTTCTTGTATTTCAAACGTTAAAGTTTACCTGCAAGACTCTCTTATGACGCATAACTTGGCACATGTTGCTGCAATAGCAACCAAATTTGGGTGATAGATGCACTAGGGGTACATTCATGCTATTGTGCTGTCAGGTCACATGGTAAGGTGAAAGGTCATTTTAGGTCAAACTTTACGACCTGCAAGACTTTCTTGTGACATCAAACTTGGTTAGGGCAAGGGATGTACTTGGGGAAACTTTCGTGTTATTTAGCCACGGGTGGGCGAGACACAATCTTCCTATTGGCTTGTTTATCTCAGTATGAAGATGTGATTTGATAACAGGAAATGCTTTGAAAATACAGAATGGTACTTAAAATGATGCAGAGTATTGAAGATATTGTTAGTAAAGATGCAAAATGGATTTTAAGAAAAATCATGAAAGGCTGAACTGAAGTGAAAGGAGGACAGATTTTAGAGAGTACCTGGGAGAAAGAATGCAAGGGAGAATGGAGAGGGGGTGGTAGATCTGGTATTGGTTGCCATGACGACAGTGATGATGCGGGCATATCATCAAGGGAAATTTAACACAGGACTGGTGCTTTGGAGTCTGATTCTCCACATTATTTCTTCAATATTTCCTCCCACATAGGTGATTTTTAGAAGGTTTTTTTTTTTTTCTTCCTTTCTTTCTTTTTCTTTGTATGGCTAGAATGTTTGTTTAGCTACCACAGTAATGACAGTGTGAAAAGCAAACACGCTAGGGTGTACGGTGATAATTATATTGAAGGATGAGTGAAGGATTTGGACAGAAAACAGTGGGGCAGTCTTTCATTGGTTTGGGCCTTAGAGATGTGTGACCTTAAACAGAAGAGTCAGTGCTGCATGATCTTCTTGTAACCTGTTCTCTATGGATCATCTCCTTTCTCTCTCTCTCTCTCTCTCTCTCTCTCTCTCTCTCTCTCTTCCTCTCCCCTGCCCTCTTTTCTTTCTCCCTCTCTCTCTTTTCCTCTTTTCCTTTCTTTCTCCCCTTCCCTCCCCTATTCCTCTCTCCACTCTCTTCCTCTCTCTCTTCCTGCCTCTCTCCTTGATTATCTCCTTATCTCCTACCCCACCTCTCTTGCTTTCATCCCATCTCTCTGTCCCTTTCTTCACTTCTTTCCCTTCATCCCTTCTTCTGTCCACCCCCTCTCCTCCACACCCACTTGTTCTCTCCAACCTTATCTTTTCCTACATTCCTCTTTGCACCTATCTTTGTCCTCTTTCCCTTTCCCCTCTCTCCTTCACATGTTCTCCATTTCTCTTCATCTCTCTCTTTCTCTTTATCAACGCCATCTTCGCGTCCATGTTTTACTAAAGTTAAATGGACTCGAGCTTTACAATACAAAATAACTCATTTATTTCTATTTTATTTTTGGCAATTCAACATACAAAATAAATCGACAAGTAATACAAAGAAAAATGAACAGATGATGCTGACCATACAGTACATGCCTGGGTTACCTGGGAAAGGGAAAAATTAGAATTGATTACTGTTCTTTTAATACAAACTATCCTTCTTCATCTCTATCTATTAAAAATTTCTTCCTTGCCTTTTCTCTTTGCTTTTCTTCATTATTTGATTAATTGTCTCATTTTTTAAGTGTACCAGCCAGCAAAAGACATTTTGCCCTGTATGTTGTCCCATGTCAGTGAGTTCAAAGTCAAATTCTCAATTAACATAAACGCGGCTAATGAGTAGACCAGGGCCCTGTTGCATAAAACTTCATTTAAAGGGTAAGTCCACCCTAGAAATTTCACTGTTTCAATAAAGGGGATAAATTTGAACAGCATTTTAAAAAAGAAATGAGCAAAATCGGTCAAAGAATAAGAAAATTACACTCATTTACATTTTCTAGTAAACTACTCTCGGCTCTGCTAATTGGCAACACTGATGACATCATATGCGAGCAGATCTCCATTCACTTTGTACATGAAATTTCACATTTTCTCAATTTTCTTGGAAGTTACACATTTCCTAACCCCCATAGTCAATGTATGTTCAGAAGAATTGCTTTTTACATAACATACTTTGACTATGGGGTAAGAAAATGTGTGACTTCCAAGAAAATTGATAAAATGTGAAATTTCATGTACAAAGTGAATGGAGATCTGCTCGCATATGATGCCATCAGTGTTGCCAATTTGTAGAGCCGAGAGTAGTTTACTAGAAAATGTAAATGAGTGTAATTTTCTTATTCTTTGACCGATTTTGCTCATTTCTTTTTTTAAATGCTGTTCAAATTTATCCCCTTTTATTGAAATAGTGAAACTTTTGGGGTGGACTTTCCCTTTAATGGTAACTCTTCCATCAGTGGTAACTACCATGGTAACATCGCTCAACAACCAATTAAATTCAAGATTTCCATGGAAGTTACCATTGATTGCAAAGTTACCATCGGTAGTAAGTATTGTGCAACAGGGCCTAGAGCATTTTGAAATGGAATCAAACTGCCAGTTTGATTCCACACCTATGGTCTTTTGTTATCATTATTTTATATCCTTCAAACTGTTGATACCTAGAATGCAGTATTTGAGGTTTATTTCATGTCTTATACCCATGCACATTTTTTTTTTTTTTATTCTCATGATTGGAACATTTATTTTAGAGTCCCCAGTTTTCCGTTTTCTTAAATGCTAATTCCGTGTTCTTCGGTGTTCTAAACTTCAAATTCCATGTTCTTTGGCGACATGTACGAAACATATGATAAAGCGATTATAAATAGTGGAAATCTTTAAAAAACGCAAGTTTCTTTAATATATTCGCTCTGTAGTATGCAGATCAAGCTTGGCGAATACATGCTAAATAGTGCAAACAGGTTTGATCGGCAGATTTTCCACTGATGCACGATTTTGCTTTATTGGATTTTGCTTTGATTTTCATGATTTTCACTCAATTCTTCGTAATTCAGACTTCTTTAACCTGAAAATCGCATTTTCCGTGAAATTCCGTGAATTCCGTGTTTTTCTCAAATTCCGTGAAATTTTTCCATTTTCCGTATCGTGGAAAACTGGGGACTCTAATTTATTTAACTGCTCAGATTTTTCAAACTGCCCCAAAATCATTAGCTCAGTTTTCTGAAATACAAATTTGCAACAATTATTTTCACACTCTTTGTTTTCATTTTCTTTTATTTTCTCAGGTTTGACTATGGCGACAAGTTCTGGGCCATCAAGTCGAAGTTCTTTGTCTGCTGCTGCGGGGCCGCTATCTGCAGGCATAAAGGCAACAAGATGCACAATAATCTTCTCATGACTGCAGCAGCAGCATCCTCCGCAACCTCCACACCCTCCACCATGGCTACTCCTACTCCTAGCTCTAAGTGATGATACTGCAGAATTGGGGTGACATGTTATGTAATAACCCCCCTCTCCCCCCCCCCCCCCCCCCCCCCCTCCCCCCTCCCAACAGGAATTATTGGCCATTTAACCTTCTCTCTTTGTTAGGGTATGGAATAATACTTCATAATAATCCAGTTTATCTACCTTTCACTTTGAAATTTCAACAATGTAATTTTGAAGTATGTCCATTCACAAATATGGAGGATGCCAACACCCGCAATTCGTGAACTTGTATGAAGCCTCTTTCTGGGATTCTTTCCCGTTGATATTTTTGTATATTCCGTAGATAGTAATACTTTTGTTACAGCAAAATTAAAACATCGTACCTTGTGGAAGTAGTTTAATTTTCCAGTTAAGAAAACATTCTGGGGGAGGATGAGGTGCATATCTACTGAGAAGATAAAAGATAAAAGAAAATGGCATGCAAACTTTGCTAACTTGTGAGCTGGACTCACATATTTTTATAACATGCTTTTGATCCTGCGTTGGGATTAATGTCACGGGCTTATCACAGATTGAGATAACTGACAGTCTAAAGCTTGGATATTTAACTAATGAATAAGATGAGCTGGGTTTTTTTTTTTACAGTGACTGCCATAGGACTCATGAGAAAAGTAGAAAGTGTTAGCCTTACAAAACCTTGCTGTTACTGAATAGACCTGTTTACTAGTTTTATATATGCATGTTGAGCATAAGCCTCTCTTAGACATCTGAGAAGCTTCCGAGTAGATTGCCTGACATAGCAACAACTAATGTATGCAAACTGTATGCCACTTGTTGAGTTACTGTACCATTAACCATAACAGGCGAACTGAATGGTTAGGAACCACTGGTTCCAGAGGGAAACATGAATAAATTGTAATAGATTAGTAAACGGCTCTGTTGATCAGATGTCATACAGACAGTTTTATCTGTAATTAGATTGTTAAGCAGGCTCTATGAGAGAGAGAGTATGGACGATGGTGGTAGGTGCCCCTTTTATAGTACAACACTTTTATTTCTGTTCTATTCAGTAATTTTGAAATCATTGAATTTATGGTATAAACTGGTCAGGAGTTAGTTGTTAATGATTTTAATCAGTTCTAGCATTGTTATTTTTTTTATTGTTGCAAATATGAGCAATCAATACCTGAATGGGTGGTTGTATAAAGTGATATGGCTTTGAAAACCAATTTGAAGACTAAAAAATCATCAATTTACCTGTGTTTTATGTTGATGAGAGACCCCAAAATGGATACAGTGGCACAATAGGGTGCTTTCGCAACCAAGTACACGACCGCTGGTCGAGCGTGTTGTGTATGCATGCCCATATCCAAAAGAACGAAAATCTTTGCAAGCTCAAATGATCAAATCCGAATAACTCTCCATCCTGTTGAAAACTACATGTAGAACGTTTCTTGGCCAAAACTGCTTCTATTCCCAAAGTAGGACAATCGGCGATTAGTATGCAAAATTTTTGTTCTTTGGATGTGAGCATGCGCACAAGACATGCTGGACTGGCGGTTGCGTACTTGGTTGTGAAAGCTCCCTGGATTTTTAAACATTTTGAAAAGGAGAGGAAGGGTGTATACCTCCTATGTGTAGGCAGAGGTCAAATCATTGTCTTAATGCTCGCAAAGAAATTGTGATATGTTTATCAATCTGTCATGATTGAAACACCGAAGAAATGGATTGAAATTTGGAAGAGGTTGGACCTTTTTCCCCCTGTTGCAATGTTGAGTGTACCCATCAACCTCACATTATTTTTTTAATGATCTCTGTAGGGGAGTGGTTCTGTTGCTATACTTTGTTTACAAATGTGCTCCAGTTTAATTCTGCAAAGAGATTTTGCCATTTTGAGTGATTGCTTAATAAACATTACAGCGGTTTGTGATTAAACTTCAATGCACCTTCACATTCTAACATAGAATAAGGGTCCTTTTAGAACACATGTCGGTCTTGGGCTCCGCAAGGATTTTATATTGTCTGCTATTTCTTCATATGCCTTAATGTACCTGTTATTCCATAGAAGGCCTAGTAGAGTGCTACAAGGTCAATTTTATACTTTTTGGCTCTACAAAATTTTTTTTTTTTTAGGTCACTGGTTCATTTTAACATGACGTCTGTAATTTGGTTTAAATATTGCATCATGATTGTAATGTTTGTTGAATAAGGCTTTGATATCGGTGAAGGAGACCTGTTCGAGACAAAACATGATATGCGTCTGTGATGTCTGTGTATTGTTTTATGTGATGTTGCACAAATATATGTTGTATTCTTATAGGGAAAACTGAATCACCAGAGGGGATTCTAGGCAGGAAGCTTTACGGCTTGTTCAGATACGTTGCGACAAACCGCCCCACTCATGTTAATGAATGCGCATTAACATGTCACCTCTCAGATAAAAGAGAGTTTTGTCAAAAGTTGCACAGAAATACTCATGACAAAATGATTTGTGCTAACTATTCAAGAATTTGATTGGTCCATAGCTTTTTGCAGCCAGGAGAAAAAAAAAAATGTCTCCTACCTCGGCGACATTTTTTTTTTGTCGCCTCATATCCCATAGACTTGTGTACTGAAAACGTTGCAGGGATTTGTTTGGGGGATTTGTCGCCCCATATCTGAACAAGCCTTTACTAAAGGCGCATTCAAGGTACTGTGATGATCTCTGAACCTGTTGAACACGATTGGATTTCAATATACCATGCATTTTCCATAGACCCTGTCCCAAGATAACTCGGACTTAGTGTTCAACAAGTTAAGTTCTTAACCCCTGTGGGACAGATTAAATGAAAATTACAAACTTGTTTGTCCCTTTTCCCTTTTCCAATATGTATTTTTCTCGATTTTCATGTGTAATTTGTTGAGTGCCGTGAGCGTCAGGACCTGGCGGATACCGGCGCTATATAAGCATCGATATTATTATTTGTTATTATTTCCCACAAAATTTTTTTTTTTCTCTCTCTCACTCTGTTGCTCCTTGCTATATTAGTTTTGAATTATTTTCCCAGATGCAGTTCTCATGCTGCTTATGGCTTGATTAAAGGTTGTTTTTTGTGAAAGGAAACAGATTTTAATTAGTTTTTAATACCGGTATAGTTTTAAAGGTTATCTCAGAGGCTTTGTCTCCTTTGAATTAACACTCGATTCAAATATATTTTTCTCTCTACAAGTCAGTGTGTGATAAGCAGTTTCATTCCATAATTGTAGCTTCAGGCATTTCAATTCATATGAGCATCAGTGTATTTCATTTTTTTTTGTTTTTTTTTTTGTATCCAAAATAAATGCTGCATAACTCCAGTTTCAATTCAAGCGCTGGTTTTCACGGGACACGCGAACGGTTCAGGAAGGATGCAAATGTCAAAAAATTGCAAAGTCCAACGTTTGTATTTTAGGCTCCTAAAGTTCAGCAGGTTCAGAAGCGTCATCAGTCGTTTGTGGGAGGCTGGAAACTTGTGCAAGAAATTTCAGACTTTTTACAAACTCCCGTCAAACTAAAAACATGACGATGCTTCAGAGCCCCTGCACATGTTGCAAACTTTGGGAGGCGAAAATACAAATGTTACACTTTGCCATTTTTGAACATTCGCATCCTTTGCAAATCGTTGGCATGAGCATTAAAACCGACCTTAATTATGTTGATGAAAACTGCAAGAAATCAGAGATTTTTTTCCATGGATAGTCATGGTCTGTGGCCAGTCCGGATAATTTTGTCTGTTTGAAGCCAGAAAGGCGTTAATTCTGTATAAAATGATAATGAGTTAACGCCCTTCTGGCTATGAACAGACGATTTGTCCACTTTGTAATATTGTTGCATCTTCGTCTTCTTTAATGAGAGATGATTACTTCTGGAAGTGCGATGGACGGATTATGGTCATTCAACCATTCTATTCACTGGACTCTCTAATCATCATCTGCCTTTTGTTCGACTGGACTTCAGTGATGACCTGGACTATTGTGATCCAAACGTCTTTAAGCCTATTCACACGCAGATGGCTCTGAATGTAAGACTTATTCAGTATACAGCATTGTATCTTCAAAGCCTACGACCTCATGAGGATGAATGCACACTTGATAGTGAAGTCTGCTCTCGGATTAGAGGTCTACGTTTGCTACGCAAACCATGCAGTGTCCATGGAGTTCAAAAAACAGCGCCATCTTCGTCTTGCTCACGATATTGGAAAGAAGGAAAGCGCAGACGATGGAGAAAACGCGGGAAGAGGGGTGGGAAACGCATCAATTGTCTCCAACCAATTCTTGTGTTAGTCTCCAACCCAGACTCATCCTGCAGACATGAAGTTCGAGATTTTTCTCGTTCATCTCATTATTCCAACCTCGTCTACTTAACTCCAGTACAGGAGGGGTCTGGATTTGTTCCTTCAACGCCTCAAAATGGTGCAACCTGTCTTAAAGCTGGCCAATGGAATTGTCGATCCATGAACAATAAGTCTACAGAGATTTGTGACTTGATCATTAGTAACAACCTGGATCTTCTGTTCCTGAGCGAATCATGGTTGTGTGGTGATTCCCATGACAACGTCACAATTGCGGACATTACTTCAACTCTGCCAGACTTTCGTGTAATACATGAACCTCGCAAATCTAGGGGTGGAGGCATATGCATCATACATCGCTCCTCCTTGGAACTCACCAGGAATTCCTCCGCGATTTTCTCTTCTTTTGAGCACATGGATGTCCTGGTCCGAATCTCGATTTCTGTCGTTTTCAGATCTTGTGTCATATACAGACCACCCCCATCATCTAGGAACAAACTGTCATATAACAATTTTGTGACAGAATTTTCATCACTACTAGAATCACTTGTGATAGATCAACATCAACTGATGATTGTTGGGGATTTTAACATCCATGTCGATGACGAATCTGACAGAGATGCTAAGATATTCCTTGATATCTTAGATGCAAGTAATCTGCAACAGCACGTAAGGTTACCTACACACCAAGCTGGGCACATTTTGGATCTGCTCATTTCAAGGAAGTTCGGTCATCCAATACTGAACATGGACATCATTTCTGGACTTCCTTCTGACCATTCAGCTGTGCTTACCACTCTGAACTTTGTACGTCCTGTGTCAACAAAGAAGCTGATCACTTGTAGGAAACTTCGTGATATTGAAATTGTCAAGTTCAGGAACGACCTTAAACATGCATTGCTTGAACTCCCTCCAACCAACGATGCTTCTGATATGGCTCTTCAGTATAACACTGTCTTGAAACAACTCCTTGACAAGCATGCCCCGAAGCAATCTAAACTTGTCTCTCTCAGGCCAAAAGCTCCATGGTATACGAATAAAGTTCGCGAGGCGAAAAGAGCCAAACGCCGTGCTGAACGTATACTGAGGAAGTCTGACCTTGAAATCAATCGACAAATATACAAGGAGAAGTGTAAATCCTACAACGCTATCTTACATCAATCAAAATCTCAGTATCTGACAGATGAGATAGCGCAGTGTGACACTAAGCAGCTTTTTCAATTCACGCAGAGGCTTTCTTGTCCTACAGCACAAGTTCTTCCTGATCATGGATCAGATAAAGGCCTTGCCAACGACTTTGGACTCTTCTTTCACTACAAGATCCAGAATATTATCTCGAGTCTTCAAGAGGTCTCCTGTCATTCATCCGATATTGATGGAGAAACAACGTCCAGTAGACTTTCCATCTTCGAACCTGTTACGGTCTCTGAAGTTCAGAAGGAGATTCACAAAAGCCCTTCGAAATCATGTCTACTAGATCCTATCCCAACGTATCTTGTGAAGGACTGCATCAAAGAGCTTGCTCCATTCATAACCAGACTTATAAATCACTCTTTGTCTTCCGGAGAAGTACCGGCAGCATTCAAACAATCGCATGTCTTTCCTCTCCTGAAAAAAACATCACTGGATCGCAATGACTTCAGTCATTACCGTCCCATTGCGAACTTGCCTTTTATCGGTAAGGTCCTTGAGAGGATTGTTGCTGCCCGAATGAGGTCACATCTTGACGATAATAGCCTATTTCCTGCAATGCAGTCCGCTTACCGCCCATGCCACTCCACTGAAACAGCCCTCCTAAAAGTCACTAATGATCTGCTGCTAGCTATAGATAAAGGACATGAGGCTCTTCTGATTCTGTTGGACTTCTCTGCAGCATTCGACACGATCGACCACACCACAATGCTACAGCGCTTCCATTGCAGATACGGTTTTGACGGAATGGTCCTGCAGTGGCTCAGTTCTTACCTAGAAGATCGAACGCAGGTTGTAGCTATCAACAATGTGCAGTCGAACCCATTTCCCCTTCCATGTGGAGTACCGCAAGGGTCCGTCATGGGACCACTCGACTTCATATTGTACACCGGACCTCTGACTGATGTCATCAATGCTCACCAAGACATTCAGCACATCATGTACGCTGATGATACACAGTTATATGTCATCTTAAAGTCTAGTGAGGTTGCAAGTGGGATGTTAAAACTAGAAGAGTGTGTATCTTCTGTGAAATCCTGGGCTACTAGAAATCATCTGAAGTTCAATGGTACCAAGACTGAGCTTATCCATGTAACATCTTCATTCCGCAGGTCATCAGAGCTCCCAAAGTTTGAAGTTGATGGGGCTGTAGTCAAGCCATCTGAATGCTCTAAGGACCTTGGGGTTATAGTGGACGGTAAACTCTGCATGAAGCAACATATCCAGAAGATCTGCAGAGCTGCTTCATTCGGCATCCATAGAATAGGGAAACTCCGAAAGTACCTTGACAAGAATTCCACTGAGAGACTGGTCTATGCATTTGTTACTTCGCAGATTGACTATTGTAATAGTCTCTTGATCAACTTGCCTGCATCTCACTTGTCTAAACTCCAGCACATCCAGAACACAGCCGCACGTCTAATCACACGCACAAGAAAGCACGAGCACATTACTCCTATTCTTCGTTCACTTCACTGGCTTCCTATTCCACAACGTATTCAGTTCAAGGTTCTTCTTCTAACATACAAGGCTTTCAATGGACTCGCATCATCATACATCAAAGAACTCATCCAGCCCAAGACTCAGACCACTTCCATCCGGCTCCGTTCATCAACATCAATTCACCTGCAGCTAGCACCAGGTCCACGCACTAAGACACGCTACGGTGACCGTGCTTTCTGTGTGTGTGCCCCCAAGCTTTGGAACGATCTCCCAGTGATAATCCGTGATTCTCCTTCTGTAGACACCTTCAAGATCAGACTCAAAACATATCTATTCAATGGACTGTAGTTCGATTCACTAATTCCATGTCACCCATCTGTTTTCTTTGTTTATTATAATTTCTTGCAATGTAATTTAACGTAATGTAATTTAATGTAATATTATGCAACGTAATGTGATATAATTAATTATGCTCTTAATAATCCTTATACTTGTATTGCTTTAAGATATAAATGTTAAGCGCTTAGAAACTATTGTAATAAGCGCTATATAAATGTACATTATTATTATTATTATTATTATTATTATTAATAGACGAGTTGTGGGGTGGGGAGGGCTATTAAAAGCTGACAGTTTTGTCAGAGGAGGTTTGGTGGATAACCTGCAAATAGAAATGATTATGTTTGCATGACTCTACGAATTACTAACACTTGTATGTATGTGTGTTTTTTCCGTGTTGACATTAACATTTTGAAATTCATTCAAAGCTACCTCAGAAGGAATGATTAAGTTTTTTTTCCTGAAATGAAAATATAGGCTTTATGTCTAATTGCATAATTTCAAGATTGTTTGACAGCAAGTAAGAAAACAAGGATGTTGAACTGTTTTCTTTTGATCTTTTCCTTCTTGTATTAGCTGTGATTTCTTTCAGTAAGTACTTTTATATTCCACACTTCTGGTTGAATTTTTATTTTTACATATTTTTAATACCATCATGGTATATGAACATGAAATAGCAACTAATTGCAGTCATGAATATATCTCAATTTTTGTGAAACAAAAGAGGATGATTAAGGCAATTTTAAGATAATTTTTCTTGAATTTGAATGTTATCGTTTTGTATGTGTGTGTGTGTGTGTGTGTGTGTGTGTTTGCGATGCTGCCATTGGACATTGATTCTTGAAAAAAATTCTATGTTGAAAATAGATCCTGAAATGATCACATCACTTGTTTCATGTGTTTGGTAATATTTAGCCTTTTCCTAACCATATTCCATCTTCAAACAATGTTATATAAGTGCTTCTAAGTGCCTTCATGAAATACTTAGACATGCCTAATAAGTGGTGATTTCAAGTGTCACCACCTTACAGTCAGCCATTTTGTCCCAGCTCATTTTGAAATATTCAGTAGTAATGATTGAGACATCTCAATCACTTTGGGAGTGATTATTCGAAAGTGCATGAAAAGCATTCTCTCCAGCACATCCACATTTAACATATCTGTGGATATTTAGGGTCAACTTTGACATGTGCCAACTATGAACTCGTCCATTACATGTAATTCATGGCCACCTTGTCAGTCTGTCTGTCTTCACACAAAGCCACTTGCATCCAGACACAAAACATTACATTAATTGTTTGATTAGGAAGACTGTTACCCCATTTTTCATACATCATAAGAGGTCGTGTCAAAATTATTTGAATTATTTGAAAATGAATTGTATATTTTGTTTTTGTATACAAAGCCATTTCAGCATATTTGTGAATTGTTATGTGTGATTTTTGTGTGAGGAACAGTTGAATGAAATATTTTGCAATTGAATTTTTAATTGATTTTTTTTTTCTTTCTTTTCTTTACATTATGTGTTTATGAAATATGGCCTGGCCATATACCTTTCATTATCCAGAGTTCATTTTATGTATTTTTTCAGAAAAGATTGCTGATTAGTTATTGGAAATTTGTTTCGTTTAACAAGAAAAAGTGTATTTCATTTCTAGATTAGCATCATTCACAGAATTTTATTTCTTAAGGGAAGGTGTTCGATTTTAATGCAACATTCCAAAGCAGTTTGTAAAAGAAACTGGTAAATACCTCTAAAATTCTTTTTTGCTGCATTGGGTTGATTTTAGTTTATTTCACATTTTCTCATTTGTTTTATTCATTATTGAGAGCTTTTATTTTTCATTTTCAAGAAAATTAATTTGTTCAGTTTTTATGATGAACATCAAAATACATAGAATGTAAGACATTGAAATAGACTGATAGCTGAATAAATACTTTGCAAATAATGAATTCCATACCTCAACCAGAAATTGAAATAAAGCCAGTGAAATTACGATATAACTAGGTCAGGAAAAGGATAAAAGATGACTTGTTTTGCATTGCAAACCAGAGATACAGCAATTTGAATATTCTTCTGCCATGCTTGAAACTCTGTTTCTTTCTTTCCATCCTGAGATTGGCCGATAAAAGCAGAATCTGTGGCAAGAGCTCGAGTGAGTCCAATTTATTCATGACATTAATATCATATGCCTTTAAGGATTATGCTTGGAAATGTCATATGCATAGGGGATCGTTTGTGAGAGAATATATGCTTGTTAAGTTGTATATGCTGTTAAAGCAAAACCTGTGTTGATCGTACATTTGAGCACCCCCCCCCCCCCCCCCCCCCGCCACCGCCACTTTTATCATCCTTTTTATTTGTCGTATTTATGAAGAAGTCTTGAAATAGACTAGCCGTGGGCATGTATAATGTAGGTGTAACATAAAGTAGATGGATGCTGTTTGTTGTGTTTTGAAGGAATTCAGACATTGTGTAATATGGACTTGTTTCCTCGAGTGTCTCTGTTGCCTTTAAGTGATGTATATGTGTAGGTATTGAACGGCAGTCGATTAAAAAGAAAAAATGAAAATTACTTTTTGGTAAGATTTAATTGTGTTTATTGTTGAGTTTAACGTAGCGGACAGTGTGAAAGTGTATTTTTGTGAGTACCTGACGAATCTTTATTTATTTATATTTTTATTTATTTATTTATTTATTTATTTATTTATTTATTTATTTATTTGTTTGTTTATGCTCTTTAAAAAAGTGAACGCATTCACTGTGTTAAGGGTGAATTAAGACTGAATTAAAAGTAAAAGTTGTGATATTCACTCTTAATTCACTCTGGTGACCTCAGTGATCACTCAAAATTTTTGAGCGATCACCGAGGTCATCCCCAAAATAGTGAATATCACAGTTTTTACTCTTCATTCACTCTTCTTCTTTTTATTAAAGAGTATTTATTTATTTATTTATGCATTCATTTATTAAAGCATATTTGTACAAGATAAAACATGATCAGCAGATGCTGTTTTTCATCATGGTCCTGATTTAAGGACGTAAAAAACATTACAAACATTATCAACATACGTCATGAAGAAATTTACAAATATTCATAAAAGCATGTTATGATAGTTTATACCACTTGGTCCACTACCAGTTTGTCTGATTTCCAGATCATCTAACACCACCATGGCTAAACCCTTGTGGTCTACTATCAATTTGGTCGAATTGCCGTTTGGTCCAATAATCACTTGGTCTAATACCACTTGGGCTAATTGTCATTTTGTCTAATGATCAAATGGTCTTATTTCCACTTCGTCTACTTAGAGTTCCCCATTTCGTCTAATGTTGGTTTGGTCTATTACCAGTTTGTCCAATCAGATAGACTAAGTGGTATTAGACCAAGTGTGTATTAGACGAAATGGTAAATGAGTTAAGTGGCAATTAGACCAAATGGTTATTAGATTAACTGGTTATAGACGAAATGGGATTAGACCATGTGCGATGAGACAAACAGGAATTAGACATAGCGGGAGAAAGTGGTAATTCACCGTTATGATACCGTGAAAATCGGTACAAACGGTGCTAGAAATTCAAGAATAGGAAAAGAGAAGATTATGGGAGATGCTTGTCTTAATCCACAAGTGGCTTTGGCTTGTTTCAAGAATTAATGTAAATAGGTAATGTGTTTATCTTAAACCATAATGAGCTTTACTTGCTCAAAGATTTTTGTGCTTGTCTTAATCCATAAGGGGCTTTGGTTGTTTCACGACAGGGGCGGCTCTACAGGGGGTCAGGGGGCGACCGCCCCCTATGATTTTTCAAGTGATCAATAAACATTAAAAAATGAGAAAAAGAAGAAAAAAGAGGAGGAAGAAAGAAGAGTATGGGAATAGAGAGGTCTGGGTCATGAAACTATATAATACCCCTATTTTTTTTCATTTAAAACGTAAATAAACTCACCTAAGGGTCATCTTGCTCCCCCCCCCCCCCCATATCAAAATAACCTTGCGCTGCCCCTGTTTCAAGACTTGACAAGACGTGGATGAAGCCTGCTTTTCAAACGATTGCTGCTCTTTAACTTCACTTGCACTAAAAAATTTTGACAACGAAGAAAAATTTGATACCATTTCTAATAACATTATTTCAAACATTTTTTAAAATGTTTACTCGGTTTTATATTAAAGGTAGTAGCCTATATTTGCAAGTGGCACCCAATCTGCACAAGAGTTTTACTTTAGATTGCTTTAATCCAAAGAAACACTCGTTAAGTTTTAGATCCTAGTACATTCCCGTTCATGATTGAGAAGGAAATATTCAATACAAATGTTCTTTTGTTTCTCTGTTTTGTAAAGGCGTCTTCCTGACGCTTTAAGCGTAAAACCATTCATTTTTCACTTACTCTTTGGAATATTGTTGTAAATTTGATAGCATGACAGTTTTACACAAAATATCTGTCGTTTTAAATTGAAATTGGCATGTTTCTCTTCAAATTCTGAAACGATGTTGTGCAAATGTGGTCTACTACCTTTAAGAAAATACTTTAACCCATTCGTGACAGGGGGTCTACATTGTGTGGTTTTGGCCCAATAACTTGGGATGCTGAGCCTTAAGCCAGGCGCACACTATACGATCCGTCTGCGATCCAATTTTGAAGATTTTGTTATTGCATTTGATATGAACACTCAAACATGCAAAATCTTAACGAACAAAGTTCCGAATAGTCGTATGAATACTACATGTAATATCAAATTTAGGGCTTATGCGAGGCTCCCTGTAAGAATAAAAGCGAACCCAATTACAAATCGTAGTGACATCATATTAGCAATCTTGCGATCGGCTACGATTTGAAGTCGATTTTGCCTTTACTCCGACCACAAGGCTTGCAGTTAACCAAAATTTCGATTTTAGTATTGCTATCATGATTTCGAAATTCAAATAAGTTAATTTTGCTTGTTTGAACTTTCATATTTAATGCAAAATGCAATTTGTTCGAAAATCGGCGGGGTCGCTGTGGAATCGTATAGTCTGAGTCTGAATTCGTTAAATTTCTTCAATTTTCGTTATGCTTAACTAAATAAAAGTTACTACTTAGATTGCTTTTTCATCCTCTGGGACTTCGAATAGACCATATAAATTATTTCTTTCCCAGTTGAAACAAGGTGTGATTTAACCATAGACTGTCTGTGTGTCACGTACATTATATGTGACAACGACACAATACAGCACAGAGGTGGGTGCTTCTCTTTTCGTCATATAAAATGCTCTCCTCATGTAAATTTATCGACATCGGTCGGTGGGTGTTAGGATTAGTCGAATGCATATTTCATATTGATGCTAAACCTTCGTAAAAGCATGTCGGAGGAAAACATTGACCAGATTTCTTCATAATTGCTCCGAGCAGATGCTTTTATATAGCTTTGTGGTACATGTGCATGCAGACTAGAGAGTTCTCGAGTCTGTTTTGTGTTTTAGATTCAGTTTCTGTTAAGGTCCAGGCTGTGTCTCACCCCCCCCCCCCCCTCCTACTCTCTTTAAAAAGTCACGAAGAAAAATTCCTAGAATTGAAGCTAATGGGTTGGACTAAATTGCACGCGGCGACATGTACAAAATGAATCAGTGATTTACACTGTCCATTGAATATAGCGAATCACAGCCAAAGAGCCATTGATATATTTTCAACATTTTCAACATTTATTCATGTAATTAACTTTGAAAATTATATTGCTTGAAAATTATTCTTATTTTGTGCATTTTGTTGATGAAAATGGAAATAAAATAAAATAAAATGAAATCAAAATATATATCATGATGACAAGAAACTAACATTTCAAAATCCTATTTCATTGAAGCACTGCAAGTGTTGATATTTTCAAACTGAACGGGTACAAAATGATGTGCAAACTTTCCTTTTTGTCAACGATAACCATTGAAATACAAGTAAAGATGAGGTGCTTGGATCGTCAACGAATGCGTATATAGTCCCAGTGTGTAATGTCCGCGGCAGTAGCTTTTCTGTAACATAAGAAATACAGTCAATCTTACGATCGATTTGAAACATATTAAAGTCTATGGCCAAAAATGTACTAAAGAGTTACAATTAGTCGTAAGATTGATTGTATCTTGATTGTATCTCTTTATGTTACAGTGAATATCTTTCAAACTGAAGTTCGAAATATATTACTCTCTTTATTCATTCTCTTGTTGCGGTTCCAAAACAAAATTATTTAATGGTAAAGAATCCGAAAATATAGTTTCTGGAAGTAGCAATCTTCTCAATTTACAATTTATCAGCAGACTTTGTTTGCATATAAGCTTGCCAGACCTGCTACATGTATGTGAAACTGCCTGCTATCCCCTCACACCTGAACGATCAATATTCCAAGGCCATTTAATGATAATCATTATGACGTAGGCTCGGCGTTTTCCTTGCGCCGTGTGCCCCTTTTTCTTTTCCTTTTCTTTGTTTTTTAAAATCATTTTAGCTATAGATTTTGCCTGATGATCCCGTGATAAGCTTTCATGTCATAACTATCACGATTCATCTATGCAATAAAATCATGATGTCATGATTTTATTAGTCTGCGCCTTTGAATGTTTTTTTTTAAAACGGATATAATGGCGCCATACACAATGCTGTGAATCATCATCATCATCATCATGAAGGCAATGAGAACCCCTCCCTCCTCCTCCCTACCCTACCGAAACTATTATTCCACTTTCTTTCTAGCCCTTTTGCTGAGTCTATAATTATTCATTCAGTCTCATTATATAAAACAACATCGTCTGGTGCGTTTATTGGAGGGTGGGGGAGGGTGGGGCGGGGTGGGGGAGAGGAAGTTGACTGTACTCCCAGCACCAGTCACTTTTAATCATTTGTGTATCATAATTGAACATAGTCAATATTGATTGGTGTTGCGTCTGTCTCCTCCCCCCCCCCCCCCCCCCGGCCCTATCAAGCTTGATCTGCTTAGTGACTCTTGAACAACCCTTCACAATTCCTTGAAATTAATCGTCTAAATTAAATATGAAGTTCATCAAATTGACCTTTACAGTCCAAAACACCAGTCCTCCCCCCCCCCCCGCGAATCCCCTGTGAAAACATATCCTACGAAAAGAATGAGCAAACAGTAAAGGGGGTGCATTTCAAGCAATATCGCCCCTTCATCATTATTTCTAGCTCACAATTGTCCCTCACGCCACAGCACCCAATATTCAGAACTCACCGTGGCGATCCTGATTGGGGGCTTGCAATCATCCGTATATATAGCATTCAGAATTGATGCAATCACACCACCCCCCCCCCACTCCCCCCTCTTCTGCAGTTGTTGCTCAGGTATTTAGGACAGTCTTATAGTCTACCATTAAACCAACCGAATCCAAAATATTTAACCGATATTATTGGAATTTCTCTTATTTGTTTATGGGCCAATGGCTCTATCACATGTGCATTTGATTGGCAACGTACTTCTTTGAATACTGTACCACATTCTGATGAACCAATCTGAGTTCAGCAGTGACCATGGTAACGATATGGTGAAGTATCGTTTTCTTTCTGTGTCATGATACTAGCGTTCATTTCATAAACATCAATTCAATTTTCGTATTGTCGATTATGATCCTTTTAGAATATTTAGCCAAATATCGTGGTAAGTAACATCTGAACATACAGACCCTAGTCCCTTATCATTCAATAAAAAATAGCCTTTTACCTATTTATTCAACCATAATTCACACGCATGACAAGGTCAGTGATGTCTGTTTTACATCTCAGTCCTTAAAATAGATACTCCAATATCAGAGTCTTAATTCTAATCACTGCTAATCAATGTAAAATGAGTTGGAAACCTGGGAAAGGTAAAACGAAGTGCATTATGACGTTAGTCTGATGTAACTTCTTGATATATTGAAATCATGACATGGTTTTTTTTTCAAAGTTACTTTGACTTTCTTAGTGAATGGGCAGGGGCGTCGCTAAGGGGGGGGGGGTGTGGGGGTGACACCCCCCATTACAAATTCTTGTCGGCAAATTCGCGATCGCTGTCTGCAAAAAAAAAGAGAGATAGAGAGGGAGAGAGAAAGGAGAGGGAAGAGGAAGGAGGGAAAAAAGAAGAAAAAAGAGGAGTAAGGTGCCCAAATAGAGTCATATTCGGCTTCTTTGCTTGTGCATTTTCACGACGAAATAACACTGGTTACACGAAAGAGAGCATATTTTTCCTCGCTCGCTGCGCTCGCTCATATTATATTTAGATACAGGATGTTTTCGGAAAGCAAACACATTTGGCAAGTGAGATAAGCAAATATATAATTCAGATATCTTGGGGCCCATCATGTATATTGATGAAGAATTATCATTTCTATACCATAAAAACGAGTGTACATATTTTTCCTCGCTCGTATACTATTTAGATACAGGATGGTCCTTGAAAGCAAATATATTAGGTAGGAAAGGTCATCAAATACATCTATACAAATATATCAAAATAGGTATCTTAAAGGCCCATCGTGTATTTTGATGAAGAAATTTCACTTCTATTATGAAAAGGAGTGCATGTATATAATTTTCATCGCTCGCTACGCTTGCTCGTGTAATATTCAGATACAAGATGGATTCAGGAAAGCAAACGAATTCGGCAAGCGAGGTGACCAAATGTACCTGTTTAAGTTAGATATCTCATAGGTAATACCATCGTGTATTTGGATGAAGAATTATCGCTTCTACCATTAAAAAAAATATATAGATTTTTCCTCGCTCGCTGCCCTCGCTCGTATGATATTAAGATTTAGGATAGTCTTTGAAAGCGAATGAATCAGGCGAGAGAGGTGACCAAATATATAATTTAGATATCTTTAAGCCCATCATGACTAGTTTGATGAAGAACTATCACTTCTAAGAATGATAGTGTATATTTTTCTTCTCTCGCTGCGCTCGCTTGTATTATATTTAGATACAGAATGTTTTCGGAAAGCTAACACATTCGGCAAGGGAGGTGAACAAAATTAATATATAATTTAGAAGGAAATTATGATAGAGGCACACAATTGAGCATGCCTCGTGGGCTTTATACGGTTGAATTTGTCGACGTTGGTCGTCGGCAATCAGAGGCATTGTTTGTCGGCAGTCTGGCCTACCCCCCCCCCCCCCATTAAAAAAAAAAGTCTAGTGACGCCCCTGTGAATGGGATATAATTAAATGAAACCGTGCACATGCACCATCGTGTCGTAATCTCACACTACAAATTTTGATCATGATATATCTTACTGGTTTGGTTTTTCCTTTATTCTCTTTTCAGTTACCATGGTTTCAGGATTCAAAATGTTTTTTCTGTCTTCTTTCTTGTCTAGCTTTGAAAAACATCATCATTCGTTCATTCGTCTCCCTCTTTTCTTCTTCTTCTTCTTTTTCTTCTCCTCCTTCTTCTCCTCCTTTTTCTTCTTCTTCTTCTCCTTTTTCTTCTCCTTCTTCTTCTTCTTCTTCTTCTCCTTCTTCTTTTTTTCCTTCTTTTTCCTTCCCATTCTTTCAACAACACGAATTCTGCAAAGAGTTGAAAAGAATGAAAATATAACCCTTGTGTAGAAGAACAGATAGATAGCTTTATGCTTGAATATTGATTTCTCCTTATTGTATTGTGTCTTTTTTTCTCTCTCTCTCTCTCTCTCTCTCTCTCTCTCTTTACAAACTCTTGACAAGGAGAGAAATGCATGTTGAAATCAGTTGATGGATTGGGGGTTGTCAAGCTAAGAATCTAGTGGGATCTGGAAAGGTAAGAAGAAAAGAACAAATCACCATGGTAACGCGCTGGTTTTACCTACGACCTACGGGCAGAGAAAGAAGGAAAAGCGACATTTACTGCGGGAAAACAAGATGGGGGAATATATTATTCATCTCTATTTCTTTAATACGAAGTTCTTAATAGCACGGACACTGGCTGATAAATGTTAGCAGTTTGCACTGTCTTTTTATGTCGTTGTCAATTAAATGGAATTATCCCTTAAGTAACACTTTCTCCTTACTTATTTATCGACGCACCATTACTTGCTTAACTCTCTCTTTGTTGTCTTTTATCTTTCTTATACCGCTTGCTAAGTCGCAGAAAAACAAACAAATAAAACAATACATAGCCTGAGAAAGGGTGAGTAAAGGAATTATTGCTCCGGAGTCAAATTTGACTCGGAATGGAGTCAGCCGGGAGTCAACTCTATTCGGAGTTAAAGTGACTCGGACTTCCGAATTAATTTGACTCGGAATGGAGGTACCTTGACTCGAATTTAGTCGATTCTCAGTGGACGACGCACCATTCCGAGTCAAATTAATTGGACATAGTTGATTAAACGAAATTCCTTGGTTTATTTATCAACAACAAGCTTTCATGGAAGCAACACTTCATGTATTTATGCAAATTAATATCCAGAAATATTGGCATCATCAATAAAATAAAAAGCAGTTTTCCTTCAAATGTATTACTAACTTTCTACAATACTCTCATACTCCCTTACTTAAACTACGGGATATTAGCTTGGGGCAACTCTTCTAGATAAAAAAAAAAGATAATGAGAATCGTCTGTTTTAAAAATAAATTAGCCCACTCTGATCAATTATTTCATTCTAATAAGATATTAAAGATACAGGACTTATACAACCTTCGTGTGGGTTGCTTCATGTATCAATTAAATCAAGGCGAATTGACAGCTCCATTAACTTTATTGTTTTCAAAAAATTCGAGTTTTCGCAGCTACCAAACAAGACAATCTTCATCATTCCACCTCCCATTGTTGAGAACCTTGTATAAACAGAAAACTATTATTTACACTGGCCCTTATTTTTGGAATTCTCTTAATGAGTCTTTTAAACACTCACCAAGTTTATTTTCATTTAAACGTAACCTTAAACTTTTGAGGGGTTTGCACAATACAAGCCTGGCTTTTTAGCATTCCCCTCCATTTTCAACGTTTATTTATATGCTTAATTTGTAAAATTTCACTTTGACAATTTCTTATGTAATGATTATGTAATTATTTTGTATGTACAATTATGTGTGTTGTACAACCATGTATGTTATTTTGAGTTGAAAATTATGTATGTTATATCTGAGTTGAAAATGGAAAAAAATAAATGAATGAATGAAACTTAACAAAATATATAGTTATACCAACCAGTCTTAACTACAGAAGGCTATGTCCCATCCTTGTGCCTGTGTTTGTAAAGGTATTGTCCCGTTCCGTGTGGTATCGTATCGTGTCATCGTTTTTTATGTATCCTTATCCTTGTATTTTTATAATCAATGATACTGTTTTATTATATTTGGGAACCTGTTTTACAAGCAAAGCTTCTAAAGGTTTCCTTCACATTACAGCAAGCATTCTTTTGTTTATTTATACTTGCCATATATTAATTGATATACTAACTGTATTACTATCAATATTTTGTACAACTTTACACTGTTGTTTTCAGAATGATTTTGAAATATGAAAAATCTTGTAAAATTTAATTTTCTGTATTGTGGAAATAAATGAAATGAAATGAAATGAAAATTAATTGGAAATGTGAGTCACTTTAACTCGGAATAGAGTTGACTCACAGCTGCGCCATTCCGAGTCAAATTTGACTCCGCAGAAATTAGAGTGAAACACAGAGAGACAAAAGAAACAGA
This sequence comes from Echinometra lucunter, assembly GCA_029962745.1. Taxonomy (NCBI): domain Eukaryota; kingdom Metazoa; phylum Echinodermata; class Echinoidea; order Camarodonta; family Echinometridae; genus Echinometra; species Echinometra lucunter. Next base: position 7,201,029 of record CM057165.1, read on the forward strand.
AACAGAGAGGCAGAAGATGGGGGGGGGGGGGGTAGCGAAAAGGGTACGTTTGAGGATGGGGGAATATGCGTGGCAAAGGAAAGGAGACACTTTAGGACATCTCTTCCTTCGCTCGGTAGCCGGTTACAGTTACACTTTGATTTAATTACCCAACATCGAGATAATGGTATTCATGTTTTCTAATTCAATTCAGTCGAGATTTGATTACGTTCCGAACCATCGCCGTGTCTTGTATACGAATTACCCCCTTCTTTTCTTCTTTCATCACTCTCTGCTATACCACATCAACCTTACACCAAAGGCAATGAGGATGCTATCCAGCTCCCCCCCCCCCCATTCCCTTCTAGAGTCGATGGGAGGGGGTGCAGTTGCTTCCGCCCCTAATATAATAATGTGTAAGTTTAAGGAGAGCGTATACATGTATTATGCTTTGTGCGTTTTCCACTGGCCCTTATTAGTATTATTTTTAAAGGTTATTTATCAACATTATCAGATTTCGGGGAGGAGGGGAGGGGTATGCAACCAATCGATGTCTAATTGAAATCCTAAATGCCTCCTTAAATTATACCCCTCCTCAAAACATGAAGGATCCATCCTGTTTTTTTGTTTTGTTTTGTTTTTTAATAAAAGTTCATGATTTTGTACTTTTCACTCTCTAATGATAATTGGGGAGTTAACGTAGTTACGCTGGATGCCTCGAGGCATAATAAGAACTAGATAATTGTAGATCTCATATCTAATGTAAATGAGTTGGCGGAAATCGAGTTGATTATTTTGATTGATGTACATGTATTATCATGTCAGTGAAGGGATACAAATTTCTCTGTGTAATTTAATGAAGACATTCTCCGCAAAAACCTTGATTTTTTTTTTAAAACAAAGGAGGAATATCCTCTGCAACTACAGAGCAAAGAAATTGTTGAAAATAAAAATGTCTACCAATTATTATATCATGTGGGGATCACTGAGGCATGATGTTCAAGGCAATTAATTAATTTCATCAGTTCTTTTACAAGAGGTCCTGGGTTCGATCCCCGCACGGTGCTTTACATCCTTGGACAAGATTTGCTCACATGTGTATTAAAACCTGGCATTATTGATTACGGGGCCCGTAGGAAGAGCAGTAATAATACTGATGTGGCTATTCTCCTTATTATCATCGTTATCATCATCACCATCAGTACTGTTATCATTATCATAATATAAGGATAATATTCTGCATTTTATATACTAGTAGCGCCTAATACATCTCTCTGAGATGTGTCTAAGCGCTTTACAGAAATATTATGATACCCCGGCCATCGGATTCAGGCTTTCCCACACACAATGTATGCACTTTCTCCACTCCCGGAGGAGCATTCTAGCCAGGCGCCATCATCATCATCATCATCATCATCATCATCATCATCATCATCATCACTATAATCGTAATCATCATCATCATCATCATCATTATCACTATCATCATCATCATCATCATCATCATCATCATCATCATCATTAGATAAGGGAAGCTAAGGGAACTGACAATTGAGAGACTATGGAGAGACATTTAACATGTTTAAGGCTACTTCTTTTTAGGATTTGATCATTGATTTATTATCGGCTAATAATTATGCATCTTATTCCATCAGTAATTATCACAAATCAACTCAGCCAGGAGAAAACGAATATTGTTTGACAAATTATTACACGATCCTACATAATTAGTGATATCTTGCATTATCAAAGTTGAACTGGAGTTTTAATCGAGTAATCGTTAGCATTTTTCAGAATGTATGGGGGGCTTAGTAGAGTCAAATTATAGCTTACAGCACAAAAAAATAATCTATACCTGAACGTCCTCCACCTTCTGCAATTCCTAATGGTCCTAAATCTCCTCAAGATCTAGGTCAGAGTATGACATGGATTTCGCTCTTTGGACAATTCATCATGACGAGTTTATTTTTCTCTTACTAGCGCGTATTTATTTGATGGTGTTTCCCTAGACAGCGGAACGTATGAAGTTTGAGACGTCAGCCGTGCGCCGGACCCAGCGCAGTGTGCCGGGCTTTGCGGTGTATGGTAGATCGCTGGGAGGGGTCGTGGTACTCGCGGGAGTCATACTCATAAAGCCTGCTGGCAATGGCGTGTAAAGTGAGTCAAGCCTTCGAAGGGAGCACTGGCATCATCGGGCTGGGGGAGGGGTGGGGGATTGAAGGAAGGCACCGTGTTCTCACTAGAAAAAAATGAAATGCACATTTACGAGATGACAGATGAGGGGTGGGGATGGGAAAGAGAGTCGTAGCGTTTTCTTTCCCCAACTTTTCCCATATTATTCTTTTCACGTTTTCATTCATTTCTCTCTATTTCTTCGTCATTTTGATGGGACACGTGCCCCCATGGCCCCCGTATCTACGCCTCTGCCTGCTAGGTGAAGGTCTCAAGAAGCCTCTTTCAAGATTATGAGCTCGAAAGAATGAGGTGAGGAGACATAAAAGTTTGAGTCGAGCTTGGGGGAGGGAGAAGGAGGAGGAGGAGGAGGAGGAGGAGGGGCAGGGAGAAGGGCAGGGGTAGGTTTGACTTGGCGCTTATCTGTCGTTATACCTAGGCAGGTGCAGGGCTATAGCAATGGTAATACATCATGTTATACATGTTATAGACTCCCTAATTTTTCATCCACTTCCGGAAGCTGAGAAACTTATGTATTTTTAATGATGGAAAGCTTTTTCATTCTCAAGAAGTAACAGGTTTATTGTTAATAACAATTATTGATTATCCACATGTTAGTGTAGCGAGCAATAAATGTAAATATTATAACGTGGGGGGGGGGGATTAGCACTCAATACCCTCAGGTAGGCCTAATGTAAAAATGCTGTCAAAGAAATCAGATGCTGAATGCATGCCCCAAAATTGATTTTCACATAGATTGGTAGTTTCTATTATGCTGTATTTCTCTTTCATATTCATTTTCATCCCTCATACTATTCTCAGGATAAAATCACAATCATGATACACCATCACCGTCGTCATCGCCATTTTTATTTCAGTCATTTTGAGGTGGATGGGGGGGGGGGTACGTGGGGCACCGCCCTCCCAGCAAAACTATTACATACCTTTTAGGTGCTTCCCCCAAAACAGGAAAATAAGACCATAAAATAATTAACAGGTTACTGAAATATTAAATAACAATGCATTAAACTAATAAGCAAGGTAAAGATAAATAAATTAAAGGAGAGACATTGAAAGAGAGAGGAGAAGAAAAAGAAGATAAAGGAGGAAGAACAGAGGAGTGTGAAGCATGAAAAAGGAGAAAGATAAGGACAGGGTAAAAAGAGAGAGGGGGAGAAGAAAAGGGAATTAAGAGAGTGAAGAGGGAAATGAAGAAAAGGAATATGAAAATGCATGGAAATATAAGTCTTGAAATCGGGATAGTAGGGAATTAAGTGCTCGTTCTCTCCCTTCCTCCCTCACTCGCTCCCTCTCTCTCTCTCTCTCTCTTTCTCTCCTCTCTCCTCTTCTCCCATTCTCCTCCTTTCCCCATTACCCTTCTCCTCCATATTTTTTATCTCTCGTATCCTCCTTTTCCATCTCTTTCCATCCCTCCTCTGCTTGAGCTAGCCTGTCTCGTCATCTTTCCCATCCAAGTGCTCTCCTCTCCCGCCCTGCCCCCCCCCCCTATCCGAACACCTCTCTCCCCATCTTCTCTCTCCCCAACCCTCCTATACCCAACTCTCCTCTGCTGCCCCATTACCAGCGAATCTGCTTGCGCAAGACTATGTCCAGTCATTTTTAGCATCTAACCCCTTCTTCCCTTCTTCCCTTCTTCCCTTCTCCCCCTCTCCCCCACCCCTCCCCTATTTTTTTTATCTCCTCCTTACCCATCTCTCTCCTTCTCTCTGTGTAAAGATTTTCCTATCCCTCATTACATGATTCCCATCTAATCCTCTTGCGCAAGTCCTTCTCCTCCTCTCCCCATCCTCTCTCTCTCTCTCTCTCTCTACCTTTCATTATTTCTCCTCCTTATCCATCCCTCTCTCTCCCTCTCTCTTTCTCTTTCCAACGATCTCTCCTCCACCACATCACCATCTAATCTTTCATTATTTCCCTTCCTTATCACCCTCTCCCTCTCTCTCTCTCTCTCTCTTTAAAAGATCTTTCCTCTGCCTCATTACCTGATTCCTATCTAACGTTCTTGCGCAAGTCCTTCTCCTCTCCCCATCTCACCATCTCCTCTCTATATCTTTCATTATTTCTCTTTCTTACCATCCCTTCTCTCTATCTATCTATCTTTCCTCTGCCTCTAACCTGATCCCCATCTATTTTTTTTCCTTCTCCTCTCCCCATCTCACCATCCCTCTCTCCCTCTCTCCCTATCTTTCATTATTTCTCCTGTTCACCCATCCCTCACTCCCTCTCTTTCCCTCTCTTTTGTTATTTCTCCTCTTCACTCACCCCTATCTCCCTCTCTCTCTCTCTCATCAATTCTCCTCTTTAACAATCCCTCTCTCCCTCCCTCTCTCTTTCCAGCGATCTCTCCTCTACCAGCTCACCATCTAAGCTCCTCGCGCAAGCCCGTCTCGTCATCTTTCCCCTCTAAGTGCTCTTGACCTCCGCTCTGGAGATAAAACAAACACAGCCCCTCTCATCCCGATGCACTCACGCTGAACCGTCACTGTATCATCCTCCAGGAGTAGGTCATTTGGGGAAAACCTGTGTAATCGATTACCAGATTTACGTCAAGGTTTAGCAGATCGATTTCTGTTTGAAATTTTCTATGCTTTATTTTACTCTGGTAATACCCACTCTGATAAACGGAAGAAAAAAAATCATTGACCTGAACGGCCAAGATTTTTTTCGGTTATTATTCGGTTTGGAGTCGGTCCCTCGGTCCAGCGATGTGACTGAGCTGTTATTCCCCAGTAACCGACACCGTGGGTAGACAACAGACCGAACACATCCGAATAGCTGTTATTATTCGGTTTGGGCGGACCAAAGACAGAAAAGGACGTTGCTTTACCCCGAATAGCGAAGAAGACATTGGTTTGGAGTCGATTTACAGTCGGTTTAGCAATATTAGCAGAGTGACTGAAGTGCTAAAAAAAAAACAAAAAACTAACATTCCAGTTTAATTATTGAAAAAAAAAACTGTTTGACTTTCAGGACTGTTTGTTGATATTTCTTGGACTTGTATTAATTAACCCTCCCAACTACCCAGTATACGAGCGAGAAAACAAATTATTGTTGGGTTGGTTTTTAAGTTAGTGGTGCGTGAACAGTATTCACATATGTTCTCTTGATAAATTTTAACACTATGAGAAGTATTAATGAGGCAAGAAAACAGATTTTTGAAGAAAATTTCAATTTTTCGGATTCCTGGAACAAAACAACTTGTCATATAAATCGAATAACACGAAAAAGTTTTTTGAAAGTGATAGGATATGGTCATGTAATAAAAATACAGCGCTGATATTTCGTTGTAATCGAATTGCTGGTCAGTACAAGGATAATCATGACATGAATATTCATTTACTGGCCCTGGACAAAATAATGCATGTTAACAATAACTACTTAAAGTATCATAACTACCGTTTTAATGGCAAGGTATAATACATAAATCAAATGAAACCAATGTCCACGTGTATATTGATCAGCATTATTACATATCATTTCTTTATTATACTGATCGTATTTTAATCTATCACAGGTATCTAAACATGAAGAATAAATTGAAAACATCGTCGCGACATTGCCCCCTATTCCCCCCCCCCCAAGCTCCTGTAGTTTCCTGCGCCTAATATTTATTTGTCAATACGCTCGTCGATGCGAATGCACAAATACAATTTCATTTGTGAGCATTACACCGGTGTATAAATCCCCATGATCGCATTCCCGTAGTTGTAAATGTCAAATCAGAATGTCAGCCTCTGGTGTGAGGGAGGGAAAACAATGGGAGAGAGAGGGAGATAGAGGAGGGGAGAGAGACGGGGAGGGAGAGAGAGAGGGGGGGGGAGACTGAGAGAGAGAGAGGGCGGAGGGAGATAGAGAGGGAAGGGAGGGGAAGGGCGGGAGAGAGAGAGAGAGAGAGAGAGAGAGAGAGAGAGAGGGAGAGGGGTGATAAGGAAGGGAAATAATGAAAGATTAGATGGTGATGTGGTGGAGGAGAGATCGTTGGAAAGAGAAAGAGAGAGGGAGAGAGAGGGATGGATAAGGAGGAAAAATAATGAAAGATAGAGAGAGAGAGGGATGGGGAGAGGAGGGGAAGGACTTGTGCAAGAGGATTAGAGAGGGAGAGAGAGGGAGACAATTGGGAGAGAGAAAGAGAAAACAAGAAGGTAATGGACGCAAGAAGATACAAAAGGAAATAGAAGAAAGGAGGCGGAGAAAGTGGGAAGGAAAAAGGAAGAGAGAGCAAAGAGGAATGAATGAAGAAAGAGAAGAGAGGGAGAGAAAGAAAAACAGACGGAAGAGAAGGGAAAAACAAAGAAGAACGAGGGGGATTACAAGTAGTGAAAGGGAATGGCCAACATAACAAATATTAAAGAGAACAAAAAAGCAAGAGAGAGAGAGATAGAGAGAGAGAGAGAGAGAGAGAGAGAGAGAGAGAGAGAGAGATGCGATACATGTATCCTTTTTGCCAAAGGGCGCACATCATTACGACGAGAAGAAATCTGCAGTGATCAATGAAGTTTGCCATATTTTTTTCCTAATGCCCGTTGATGCAAATAATCTCAATGACATTTAAATGCAATAAGGGCCTGGATACCTTTCTCACGAGAGCGCCAGGGAGGGGCAAGGCGAAGGGAAGGAATGTGTTTCAAATGATGAAAAAAAAGCTTAAAAAAATCAGATTCATTTTTTCCCCAAGAATGACATGATTCTTTTTTTCATGACGAACATGCCCAAATGTTTACAGTGAATGTGATATACATTATTTCTTGGAAGTTTTGTGAACATGTATCTTATTGTTTCTTTTCTTTCTTGTGTCATGTTCTTGTATAAAACTTATTTACACTGTCATTTTGTTGAACTAGGGCATCCCAACACAAGTTACAAATGTTATGTAACTTCTCGGGTCTTGTCCTTCTTGTCAAATCATAGTGTATTAACTGTCATGAACTATGTAATTGTATTCCTGTCTTGAGAGATCTGATTTAAATAAATGTATCATTGAATTGAACTGAATTGAATTGAACAAGTGTTAATTTGTTTGCAGTGACCAGACCATGAAGGTACTTGCACGAATAAAATCACACAAAGTGCCGATTTTTGGCGAAGAGCAAAACTGGAAGGGGAAATATCAAATGATTTGCAAATATGTTCCTTAAATCACTTACAAAGGGGCTATAAAATTGAAGTAAACATGGGATAAAAACATGTTTGTCTTTATCAAGTTATGAGTTATATTACACGCATCCTAATGTCATTCCAGGGTCCATCCATTAATGGGTGACCCAACATGATTACATGCTTTTGCGGCAATTGCAATTGTTCCTGGCTTTATTTCGTCGAAGACATGACGCATTCACGGTAAGAGTCAGGGTAGCAATACATATATAAAGGTAAAGCTTAGTTTTGGGATTAGCGTTAGGGTTTAGTTTGGCGTAGGGGCGTAGTGGTCCAGGTTTAAAGTTCAGTACTCGGTTTGTATACAAATTTGGCGCGGAATAGTCGTCTGCGGAGCACGATTGTGTGGCACAAGCCATTGAAAGAAAAGCTTGAGTTATGGGATTAAAGGTAAAAATAAATAAGCGGGCTTTCTAATTATTTCCATGTTACTTTGAAAGAATTTCATATTAGAAATATCCCTTGAAAAATTTTGCTTTTCAAAAGGATGTTATGTTGGCTCAATTGATAGAGTGTCTGTCTCATGAACGGGAGGTCGTGGGTTCAATCCCCGGCCGAGTCATACCAAAGAAAAAACGGGACCTTCTGCCTTCCAGCCAGGCCCTCGGCATATAAGAATGGAGAAGGGTAATAATAACATATTATGTTATGAAGGGCCCACTGGAAGAGCAGCTGATAAAAGCTTAAGTGGCTACCATCGGTAAATAAGACGTTATTATTATTATCATTATGCCTATTATTATATCATATTCGAAGTATATCGGACAAGTTACCGCTCGAGAGTTTGGCCTGAATAGAGTCTTGTGTGTAGTCCCATATACACATTTCTGTGTGCAGTGCATATGCATCTTAGCAAGATCGAGTTGATTTCCTATCAGTTTAAAGACTTGAAACCCTCAAGGTCAGGGGTGGCCCCAGGGTATATTTTGATAGGGGCAAGATGGCCCATATATAGGTGAGTTTATTTACGTTTTAAATGAACAAATATGGGTATTATAGTTGCATAACCCAGCCCTCTCTTTCCCCTTACTCTTTTTTTCTTCTTTTTCTCTATTTTTTTAAAAAGTCACTGGAAAAAATCATGAGGGGGCGGTCACCCCTTCCCCCTCCCCTGTTGAGCCGCCTCTGCTCGAGATACACATCAATTTTATGTACTACTTAATCAGCACTTCCCAACTGCTTTGAAATAGTTTCTTTCACATTGTAGTTCCATGTTGAGAACTCAGGTTTATCTTTAATGATAATGCACTAGACACAGTTATCTCGAGAAGATGTGAAGCTATCGCACCCTATATAGAGCAACGTGTCAAGTGCAGGCCTTATCTTCCTTGAATTCTCTGTGCTGGAAGCCAGCTGCAGATTACATGGGACATTGTAACGGTGCTGGACATTCAATTTAGGCAAAGACTGGGGCAGGTGGGGGAATGAATAATAGAGTACCTTGCCTTGTTCGTCATTATGAACGGGTCCAAGGGGACAGGGGAGGGAGGAGGAGTGGTTTGGAAAGAGGAAGAGGAGAGGGGAGGGAAAGAGGGAAGAATATGGCCAGAAGGAAGGAAGGAGCAGGAGCGGCATTATAGGGGGGCAGGGGGGCAGGGGGGCAACCGCCCCATGATTTTCAAAATGACAAAAAAAGAGGAGATAAGGTAGAAGAAAAAAAAGGAGGAGGAGGAAGAAAGAAGAGTATGGGGAAATGGAGGGCTTGGTCATGTAACTATACAATACCTCTATTTGTTCATTTAAAACGCAGATAACCTCACCTATGGGTCTTCTTGCCACTCCCCCCCCCCCCATCAAAATACCCTGACGCCGCCCCTGAGGAGAAGGAAGAGTCAGTGGGAGAAAAAAAAGAAGGAGAGGAGAGAAAAATAAGAGAATGAATAATAAAGTGTCTTGCCTTGTTCGTCACAATGATCAGAATGATAAAGGCCAAAGGAAAGGAGGAGGAATTAAAAGGAGAAAAGAAGGGAGAGGAGGGGAGAGAAAGAAGAGAAAAATGAATGAAAGAATGCCTTAATTAATTTGCTATGTTATGATCCGGTTCAAAGGGAAAGAGGAGGAAATTTGTAGGAGTAAAGGGGAAGAGAGGAGGAGAGGAGTGGAGATGAAAGGTGGGGGTGGGGAAGAGGCAACAAATCATAGTACTCTCGGGTTGTTTATTGTGAAAGAGTCCAAGGGGAAGAGGAGGTGAAGAGGAGATGCACTTTGAAAAGAGATGAGGAGGAGGCGCAGAAGGAGCAGGAGGAGCAGGGAGAGAAGAAGTGATTGAGAAGAGCATGGGGAATATAGGTATGGGGAATTTTCCTTGATAGTCATCGTGATTGAGTCTAAGGGGAATTAAGGGAGGTGAAAAGGTGAATATTTGGAGGATTCTATTGAGAAGAATATGAATAGGGGAATAGGAGACGGGGAGAGGAGAGGGGAAGGAAAGGAGTAGGCGAGTAAGAATATATAAAAAGAGACGGAGAGAGAATTGGCACTTGAGCAATTTGCCTTATTCGTTAATAATATTATGATCGAGTCTAGGGTAGGAAAAATAGAGGAAAAGTATAGGAAATATATAGAAGAGGATCAAGAAATAACATGAAAATTAGGATAAAATTATGGAGAGGGAAAATAAAAAAAATAAATAAGACAGTTTTTAATAATGACAGACTGACAGAGTACTATTTTATTGAGACATGATTCAGATGAGGCTGTGTAAGAGAAAGTGGCGAGAAGAAAATACCAATCTGCGGTCAAGAACAGAATTGGATTGTGGTTGTATATAAACCAGTGTATCACTGAAACAACAATGAATAATGCAGCACACCCTTTTATCTTAAATCTTCGATTTGCTATCCCCCCCCCCCCCCTCATCTTCGCCCGCCTTTCTCTCTCTCTCTCTCTCTCTCTCTCTCCCTGCCTATACCCCTTCCTGTCTGTCTCCTCTTCTCCTCATCACTTCTCTCTCTCTCTCTCTCTCTCTCTCTCTCTCTCTCTCTCTCTCTCTCTCCTAATCCACTGACTCTCACCTTCTTCCCATTTCTTGCTTTCTTCTTTCTTCCCTATAGGACTTCTACCTGTAACTGTTTTATTTTCGTTCAGTATGCTATTCTCACCTGGTGCCTGGTGCGTGTATGTGCACTGGGGTCAGTGTTATGTTTATGCATTCCCTTAATCTCTCCCTCTCTCCCTCTCTTTGTCTCATTCTCCGTTCTCGTTCCCTTTCTCTCTCTCTCTCTCTCTCTCTCTCTCTGTCTTTTCTCTATCAGTCCCCCCCCCCTCTCTCTCTCCCATTCCCCCTCTCTCGTTATCTCTCTCTCAGTCTCAGCCGTTCAAGGCTATCACATCCCTTTTAATGTCATATGATCTGCTATCTCCCTCATATTGTGTGCTTGGCGCGCTTCATTTTTTTTTTCCGTTGGGTACCCATGCATGTTTGTTCATATTCAAGTCTTTTAAAAAGTCAAACGTAATACCAATTATAATACCGAAATTAGTGCATCTAGGGTATCGGGTGGGGGGGGGGGGGCAGGGTACAGTTTTAAAGAGAACCTACTCTGCCTGACTTTATATGCACAACCTATAGGTCGCAGTAAATGAAGCATATCAGTGACTTTCATATTCGGTTCACTGGTAATATTATACAAGTGAATAACACTTTGGGCTTTTCTTTTCTCTTCCCTGTCGGCTGCTCTCGAGCCGCCAGCTTGCCACAGATTTTATTTCCGGTAGCATGTTATACAGGCATGCGTTGATGGATTTGTAGTCTAATTAAACCCTGGTAACCAAAGCGCTGATTTGCTTTCCCCGTGTCAAAATCGCAACTTTCACGTTAACATGGTTCACATAGAAGTAAAGCACTGGGCATGATTCACAATTCCAATTTTGTCATCGGCTACAGACACCTAAAGCAATGCATCTTTTTACGGAAAATTCAGCTTAGATACTCAGAAGTGAAACAATGCCGTGACAAATGTAGAGGATGGCATTGCTAATGTTGTAATTACGTCATTGAATATTCTTAAGTTATGTAGAAAGACTCGAAAATGAAGACTATTTTGCCCACAATGCGTCATTGTTGTCAAGCTTCTCTCTTCGCGTGTCGTCTGCTGGGCGCATGCGCAGTGGAATAACTCTCTCTATCTGGTAGTCAATTCGTACTTTACGTGGCATCATCGTTCTGCCAACCAACGACGTCAAGTCATTAGAGTTATATCTCAATAGCGCTTTACATCTTCTCAACAACATCTCCCTCCACTTGACTCGGCTGCCTTATGGATTTATGGATATATCTAAAGTGGAATTATCATCATCTTTTGAAATCGGCGACCGCGTAGTGCAGGGGGCTGGTGTACTGTACACTCCCGTTATTGCATCGTGTAGAAGATGCTTTTTGTTTCGCGCTGGAAAGTTTGTTTGGTTTGGCGCCTAAAATCAAAAGTATGAGGACGCCGGTGATTAGGCATAACAGACGGTCGTCAATCGCCAGCACATGGGAGTTTGCAAATGGCGGGAACTTGCTGGAAGGGCGGGGGTCGACGGCTGACAGTGACTGTAAGTCCACTATTTTTTTTTTCTTGTTGAAGATTGGAGACAGGTGCTCCTTCTTGAAACATAATCAATTATAAATCACCCGTAAACAACCAACATGGCCGCAAAGTGTTTTGTGTGTCGTAAATGTCAGTAGCTTGCGATTGCCTGAGGGCAACGAGGTTCTGGCAGCTTGAAAAATCAAATCTTTTAGTACAATTCTCCATTCATTTGATCGTATTCCTGAGAAACAATGGAGACATATTTTTGTGTGTGTGCACTTTGTTTTCATAATTCGAAAAAGGTAGGCTTAAGTTACTTTCTTCTATCCAGAAACAGAGCTGCAGAAGCGCTGTCGAGAGCAATTACATATATGGTCTCATCACAGCTGGGGTTTTCTCCATATCTTTCTCCTTCGTAGATTCCGCATGGAGCGGAGCGACAGATAAAAAGAACGGAAGGGCATTGAACCAAAACTGAAAACATTTACAAATTTTACTACAAGGGCTAGATTAGACTGGTAAAACTGAGCGCGAAATAAGTATTATAACTTTGTATCATTGATAATTTGTTTCATCATAAGCTTCAATTTTTTTGCAATTAGTTAATTGCAGTATAGTTCCGTTTATTTACTAGCGCGCCGGATTCTAGCTCACGCTGGGCTGGAAAAAGTAGTTCACGTAATAAGAAGTGACGTCAGATGATAACGAAACAAAACAACAAATGTCCATTTGTATTTCTTTTTATATATTTATATTTATTTGAAAAACGTCATTCACATATGCACATGAATATTCTTTTTTACCATTTGATATGGTTTCCTTTGCCTGATCCTCTTTTTCAAAAGTTGATAGTGGTTAGAATGAAGTGAGGTAAATAATTAAATAATTATATAAGATGGTTTACTTAAAAGAAGGTTTCTGATTGGTCAGATGCCATTGCGTAATTCGTTATATGGCCACGACCGTGCTATATAACGCGTTATATTGCACGCTTATATTGTGTACAAAATCCCATAGGCAAAGGTATCGATGACTTAAGAATTATCGATAATAGGGAGTTCGTTGCACTTTATCAATGGATGTTGCAATGTTTATAGTTTGGTGAGCTCCGATCCCACAAACAGTTTCCCATCTTATATAACGCATAGCACATGCTCCTTGTCGTCAAATATACCATAAAATGTGCATCCATAGATAAAGAATTTCTCTCGTGCACTATATATCACCTCGGCCTACGGCCTCGGTGACATATAATGCACTTAAGAAATTTCTAAAGCTATGGATGCACATATTACGGTATATTCAACTCCAGAGCATGCACTATATAGCTTGAATTGAGGTTTCCAAGCTCTTGTTTCATCTTGTGTCAAGGTACACACGCATAGCTTCTTTTCATCCTTTCAATTCCTATGAACATTATTTACATGAAATTCATACACACATTTCCTCTCTTTCTTTCTCATACTTACCCTCATCTCCCTTTCTTTCTCTTTCTCTCGTTTTCTCCTCTGACCTCCCATTTCCCCTCTATCTCTCCTTTTCTTTGTCTCTTTATCTATTCTCTCTTTTTCTCTATTTCTGTTTCTGTTTCCTTTTCTCTCCCTTCTCCCCTCCCCCCTCTCTCTCTCTCTCCCTCTCTCTCTTTGGAAGAACTGGATCCTAACTTAAGCATGATGATCAAAGGGTGTAGTTCAAATAGTGAAATGCCACTGCTATTCAAAATGATAAGAAATCGCATTTCTTGATCTGATAAATGTAACTTTAATCAATGTAGTTTCATATAATTTGCAAGCCCCTTATAACCGTAAATCGCATTCCATGAAAGCACTTCTTTTCTGTCTTCTACTTCTTCTTCCATTTTTTAACCCATTCGTGACAGAGGGTCCACATTATGTGGTTTGGTCTAATAACTTTTGATGCAGAGCCTTAAAAATCATACCAAATACATGAGCAGAAAGAGCAAAAAATTCTACACTTACTGTGCCCATTTTTGTTGCATCATTATTTGTTGTTTGATGCTGAAATTTTTTTAAAGGAAAATAAGCATTAAAATCCTTAAATTGGCAATGCGATGAAAATGTTAAAATTAATGTTTTCCCCTGCAAATTGGCAACTTTATGACTTCTCATCATACATTCTGTCAATTTATATTTATTTCAGATACATGATGTATTATAAGAAAAATGTAGCAATGAAAGAAAAATGTTGGTGTTGCCAATTTGAAGAATAAAAGCTGATCAAATTAGGCTTTAAATAATTCCTGTCACGAATGGTTTAAAGAAAAGTTTAATGCCTTGTCATTTAAGTCACGTTCTGATGCAATGTGCCCCTCGATATTTGAAATTATTTTTGTATTTAGGGCGTACTAATCATCCTTTCTTTCTTGTACAACCATAAACAATTCCATTCAATTTCAATCATTCGATGACATATCGGGGGTAATTAAGACATGTTTGTAGTACCATCCAGAGGGCATGCACTGGGAAAGCCCTATCGGATCGTTACGAAATCGTAAACAACACTGACCCATTAATAATCTTTTGTACAATTTTTTTCGAATGATGACGTATATGTTTTTTGTTTGTATATTATTTTTGTAATGTAGAAAATCCAGTCTCCAAAACGCTGACGGGTGCGTGCGTGCGTGGGAGGAGACTTAATTCTGGGTGTATAAGGATCATTGTGTACTAATTCTCAATGATTTTGAGTCGAAATTGTATACAGTTTGACATTTTATGTTATAAATAATTGGAGTACCTCTTTTTAAGTGTTAGCTGTTATTTTTTTAAAAGTCTTTTGTTGTGGTTACAGTTATGTTAAGGTATCATAGTATGGCTAATATTTATGTGGTCTAGGAAATCCACTTAGCAAGTCTGGGGTTTTTTTCGTCGCCGTTGTTCTTGTTTTTCTTTTATTCATTTTATCTCTTGTAAGCATAGTAACAGATTTACTGCAGATTGAATATTGACATCATTCCACATTCGGGGCTGAATGTATACACGTACATAGTATATTTATTTTGAAGTGTCTTTGTTAGGATTCATTATCTTTGATATTTGCATTACAAGAGCGTTTTGTCGGATACCATTAAAACCTCTACGAGATATCAAAAACGATTAGCTATTTTATCAGGTAGAGGTATTATTACAGCAGCACAACCGCGCACACCCTTCTGAAAATGAATTCACGATAATGATGAAAAATACCACCTTAGCTATGCCCTTTTTTTAAAACTGTGCCCCCCCCCCCCCTTTTTAAGGGGGAGGGGAATCCCTTAGATATGATCTCAGAAGTTGCTATACATCGTGAACTACATGACGTGAAAAGCATATAACCCATGCATGTCCGCTAATGTCGTCTGTGTGCAGATGGCTTTATAACAATAGGGTAAATCAGTGTTGTCTGATGATACAAGGGGGCTAATTGAACGACTCGTCCTGTAAATCTCATTATCACAATATCTTAATGGTTTCAACAGGATCTAAAGCTCTCCTCCTTCTTGACGACTTTTCGATTTTTCTTATTTTCTCAATCATATACATATATATTTTTTGCTTGCGATCTCCCCACCCCCCTGTCTTTCTCTTTCTCCCTCGGTGTGGCTCTATCATGCAGTTCTTTTTCCTTTTCTACTTTCCCTCCATTTTCTTCCTACCTCCCTTTTCCTTTATCTCTCTTTCTCTTTCGATTTTACTATAATTTTATCTTTAATATCTATTTTTTTCTTACTTTCCTTCCTGATTCTCTCTCTCTCTCTTTCTCTCTTTCTCTCTCTTTTCCTCTCTTTCCCTCTCTTTCTCTTCCGATTTCTCTGTCAGCATACGGGTAAGGAGGGAGAGCAGAAGTGCGATTCCCGCTCAATAATGAATTTTCAGGGAATTCGTCAGTGTATACATAATTCTGTCGGCACGGTGAATACTGGCCAGTGGGTTTATTTTTCAATTTGTTATAATATCAATTCGAGCTGCCCCTCCCAAATATACTAGTAGATGGCTTCATGTATATGTATCATTTTCTCTCTATCTCTCTCTCTCTCTTCCTTTTTTTTGTCTACCCATCCATCTGTATTATTTCTGCCAATCTTCTTTTTTATCTCTCCAGTTCTTTTCTCTCTATGTCTTTCTTCATCTCTCCCTATATTCTCCATCTGCCCCCCCCCCCTCTCTCTCTACCCTACCCCACCCCACCCCATCTCTCCGTATACCAATCCCCACCCGGCGGAGGCAATCTCGCTCCTCTCTCTCTCTCTCTCTCTCTCGAACCACCGCCTAAGCTTGCTTGCGTAACCATAGGTTGAAATACAGAGATGAAGTCCATTCTCCATGTTTCCATGGTAACGCACCGTAATCCCAGGCCATTTGTCATATTTTTTCTCTCTTCCTCATTTCTGTATGTTCATTATAATCGTCAGAGTCATATAGAATTATCTTTCACACTGAGTAGTCACGAGGGAACGTTATTTTCTTCTTTCGTTTTTCTCTGTTTAAAGACAGTTGGGAATTAAAAAGTAAAATTGATTCTTGCTTTTGTTTTTGCATAAGAAAGTATATTCCTGAAATGGAAAGCTACAAACCAACTTGTTCTGCCCAATAACATATCGCATTTCACGCCCGTGTACTATATTCAGCGACTAATTTTCCCTGTTCTCGCTTTTTTCGCGGAAGAATCAAACGGATAACAAGATTATCAAATTACGTGTTTGCGACAAAAAAAAAAAAAAGTAACAACGAGTTTATGAACGCCAACTAATGCATAATGGATCGACGCACACAATTATGCCAGGCATCTTGGGGGCTTTTTATTTGACAGACGGGCAGTTTTAGCTCCTCACACTTTTTATTCTGCTCAAAATGCATCGACATTTGTTGAAGTACAATAGCTCTTCGTAGGGGATAACCCACTTTCTTGAGGGCTAATAAAATGAATTGAGTATGGCCTCACGCCATTCCTCTTTTGCGATAATGATTTCAATAGCTTTACCATCTAAATTCTTCACTCCACTGCATGCAGAGCTGCATAATCGTCTCCGCTTCAGTTTCCATTTGAGGAGCAAATTATTCGCATCTTATTCGATCTTATGAGATAAAACTTGTTCTCATCCAAAGAATTATGACATCTTTAAAGAATTGTAATTAAGTATTTATTAGGCGAATTATGACAATTTTTATCTTGTAAAAAGAATGATGATAATTTTTATCTTGTGATCATTAAAGCTTTATATATAGAATCATTACTGTTGATAATCCGCAAAGGGATATATTTGAGATGAAACTGAAAATGTTTAACGTTTTTCAGGGAATGCTACATTGTCATCGCCATTGTAATCGTTTTCTCGATCAGGGGCGGCGCCAAGGTCTTTTGTGAGGGGGTGGGCAAGATGACGCCTTAAATGTCGCACGTTGTGTTTGAGTGAATAAGGCTAATGTATAGTTGCATGATGTATATGGAGACATGATGTCTCTTACCCATGCTCCTAAGTATATCAGTGTATTAAAAGGAAAATGATATTGCATAGTGGACACTTTAATTTTTTGACCGTTGTTTGTTTGTTTTAATTTGTTTTGTTTTGTATTTCACGTTGATTTGGTTTCTTGTGGCTTTAGTGCAAAATCAATCTAAAGATTTTAATAGTCAGGGAGTTAAAGAAAAGATTATACGTCAGATCAAATAATTTTGTGTAAAATGGAATGATTTGGATATAATGACAAATCGATATTTCTTTTCCTTTACCTATGCTATCACCCCCCCCCCCCTCTCTCTCTCCATTCTATTTTCCTTTCGCAGTCTTTATACCTTTCTCCTTGTCTACATCTCTGTCATGTGCGTCATGAATGAAAATCATAACTTAACCAATTAAAAGTGCAAACACCTTGGATAAGTGATATTATCTAAACTTATCCTAACCGGCAGCTAAATTTACTTTCAGTTATAACACCTCGGTCAGAAGCCAAACCGACTTCAGACCTACGGCAAACCGACCCTTTCGTGGCCATTGGGGGTAATGTAGGGCTAATTATGTATTGTGCGATCTGTTGTCGAACTGGTATCGATCACGTTCGTGTGACAGGGGTATGGGTAACGCGATGAGAACTAACCGCGAGTGAGATCAGTGTGTGAAGACCCCATGATCATCCGAGCTCGCCCCACCTGCTCCCGGGGGTCTGCCACCCGTTGGGGTCACTTATAACCGGAGTTCATGTATAAGTTCTTGCGGATGATGAAATACTCTTTCATATATATACGTACACTAAAAAAAAAAGGGGGGGGGGTAGTAAATTATGCTCAACTTTTGTATAAAAAAACTAACATACATTTTTGGGATTAAATTATGCCCTTTACTTTGTACAATATATTGCTGCAAATTCAATCCTAAAACACATTTCTCTCTTTTTACCCAAAATTGGTATTAAAAAAAAAGGTTTACCATTTTTTTGTTTTAGAGATGACGCTTCTTTTACATAATTATGTGAGGAAAACCAATAAAGCAATGACAGAAAGTAGAATCTTAGTATACTGTAATATACTTACTGTAGAAACAAATTATTATAATAATAATAATAATAATATGTAACATTTATATTGCGCTTAATACATTGTTTCTAAGCGCCTGAGAAAAAGAGAGCAAAAGAGAAAAAAGTGGAAGAACACATATAAAATACATTAACTAAGAAGAGGATTGCCTAACAAGATGAGTTTTAAGAAGCGTTTTGAATGAGTCTATAGTGGAGGCCTCACGAATGTAGATGGGAAGATTGTTCCAGAGTTTTGGGGCAAGGGAAGAAAAGGCACGATCACCATAACGGGTCATGGTACGGGGTCCAGGAGATAGTTGCAGGTGGGCAATAGAAGCAGTTTCTATTATGTGTTGTGTTCTGACTGTATATTACTTAATTATTTATGATGTGTGTCACTGACTCGTTCAATCAACTTACATTCCATTTTTTTTCATGTGTGAATACCGTATACTAGTGGCCTATTTACTTTCTCTTTAAATATACCGAGACAGAAATTGAGATGTTTACTGCCTTGTAGGTAGTTACTTGCTAAGTCGGTATCCTCCTACGCAACTCTCTTACTCTTATAAATTCACTACGATTTTGTTACTCTGTTATTCAGTATAAACATTAATTTAACGATGCAAATGCCACCCTATCTATTTTTTTTTTTGTAATCTATCTCATCCTAATACTTAATCCAATATCCTTCCCTTGATAACGCTAAATGAACCCTATGATTATGTTTTTTACATTAACACGCTTTATTCTGAGTGGGAGCATTGTGGCACAGTGGTGAAGACTCTCGCCTCTCATACGAGAGGTCCTGGGTTCGATCCTCGCCCGGTGATTACATCCTTGGACAAGGCGTTGTGCTCACTGTCCCTCTCGACCCAGGTGTACTAAATGGTAACCTGGCATTGCTGGGGCAATATTAATTGCATGGCCCACAAGAAGAGCAGTAGTAATACTGATGTGGCTACCCTGGGTGAATAAAACCAATATTATAATGATCGTCATATGATCGGCGTCCTAACACAAGCTCCTCTTTTCTGGTGTTCGCCACCTTCTTTGTAAACATAATGCTGCATTTCTGTACATTGTAAACAAATTAATATTTTTTTAGGGCGAAATAATTGAGGGTTCAATTTCAGCCATAATGTGAATCGCGCAGTACTATTTAAAAATGACCCATTTATGGCACACTTTCGAGGTGAGAGTCGACATTCGGAAACGGCTAAAATGGCCATATAAATGGTACCCGTATTGATTACTGCGATATGACACAGTTTCAGACCCATAGTATTGCTGACAGCTTCCCTTCAACTACCATATTTGGAAAACAATCCTCCTGGGCAATAATAACCATGATGACTGGACATAATGTTGGGAATTTCATTGGGCTCGTTCAAACAGTAGAATTTTCTTTATTTCGCCGTTATATTTCAGGCGTTGTGTTGCTATGTCGGACAATTACCCGATGAGTTTCTTTGGTTTCCAGGAGCACTTTTCCAAAAACTATGCATAACATGTAAATAAAATCCCTGTCGAAGAGAGGAAACATTTTGCTACCGATTTTAGCACGTTGATTGATGAAAGAGATATGGGCCATTAAGCAGATTCCCAAAAAACTAATGATTAAGTGGTATGTGTACAAACACTTACGAAGTGAGAGTCATTAGTAAAACAAGAGAGGTAGAACCGTGTCATTTCTTGCTACTTAACTTTGTGTGCATTAATTAACTGAAATTACGTAACGATCTTACGCGCCGACGACTAGGATGACGGCGTGGAATTCCTCTCAAGCTGTGTTGAGGCCCAGTAACGAAAGCTCAAGGACTACCTAAGTCTGTTTGTCAGTATCTGGTATTTCGACATTTAATGTAGATGTTACACTGCCATCATCTATGCAATGGATTCTCAGAGCCAGAAGATACAAACCCTGGTATAGATCTTTGATCATTTTCTGTTCAAATGCGACATTTTGGTTACGTATCCAGAGTTTTACAAACGGTTGCTGCATCCATCGAGCTATTTTCTACTCATTTGCCTTGACAATTGAAGATGGTCTACGATTCCCTATTTTTGAGACCACTGTAATCTTCATAGTCCCATGCATGGCATCTACCACTGTCGTACATGTGCCATCCGAAGTTTCTTCGTGAATCTCAATCTTTGTCATCCATTTTTGTTCTAGTTCCATCAAGTAGCTCATTGGTGCCATCTTACTTCACAAAATAAATTTGTACACTGGAGCACAAAACCTCAGCACTTGATTAAAGTCAGCACCATAATTTATTGGATGTTTCGAGGATAAAACTTTGAGGATTGATGTGCTTTGGTATGCTTGATCCTGATATCCTGCTTGTACCAGAGTGACCTTTGACCGGTTTCCAAACTCCAAGAGCTACAGAGAAGGCAACAGGCAAATCACATAATGCGTAGGTATCCATATAATTGTGTCATGAACACCGTGAACATGGTAATCCTTACCCTCCAATAAAACTTCTGATTTTAGATTTAGTCTTAAAATGTGACAAGATTATTTCCATCCTAAAAATGTTCACTGAATCATCTTTTCCAAAATTCAGTCTTGCCTTTTATTCTTGGATTTATAGCCTCTTGGCTGCCAGCATAGCTAGACGAGCAATTAGAGACATCAAAATACCAGGTGTGGCTAGCTGACACAAAACAAAAACTAGTTAGGTTTTTGAATGGTGCCTATTTTCTCTATTATTATTTTCCAAAGCCAGTCGCTTTCTGTGGAATAAGGTTACTGTCATGGCAGATACTTGAGACTACTTCCTTTCTTTCTAGGTTGTGGATTCACCGGCGTAAATCCGTTTTGAGGAGGGGGGGGGGGGGGTGATCGACTTTTTTGCCGAAATTTTTTGCGTGGACTCACACTTAAGTATACACACACATACCCTCACTCACCTGCGCAGACCCCCACACACATATATTTTTTTCATTTTGCGAGCGAGCGAAAAATAACCACTTTTCTTGTTTTAAGAGCATTTCACTATATATTATCGTCCTTTATGACATCTTAATCAAGAATTTCACCAACTGATTAATTACAATATCATTTTTCCTTGAAATGAGGGGGGATATTTGTATACGCCATCCCCCTCACGAAAAAGTGGGAGATATATCCCCCATCCCCCCCCCCCCCCGGGATTTACGCCAATGTGTGGATTGAATGATAAGACCTAAGAACGGGAATCTTTCCAGCTACTTTGGTATCTGAACGCAAGTTCACAATGTGATTGGTTATATACTAATTACATTTCATCCGTTATTTATTCAGGCGCTGAAGATTAAAGGGTTATTATGCCCAACTGCCCATGCATCTTCTTACAAAGTCATGTTACTGTCCTATGACCGAGTCGAATAGAGGACGTCTTACCCTAAGTTAATCAGAAATACTTTATCAAAGTATAATTATATATCCGAAATACTCTATCGGAAATATATCAGAGTTGCTACATTAAAATACTTTATCAAGGATACTAAAAAATGCACACCAGAAGTATGAGAAATATTTTATCAGAAATAGTACATTAGAAATATTGTATTATATTTTTCAAATAGGTGTAGAGCCCACCCTAAAGGTAGAAGCATTTAATACTTCAAATTTGTCCTTCTCTTCTTTCTTTCTTCAAATTCATTTCGTTCTTCATTTTCGTCAGTTCCTCCCCTCCGCTTTTTTCATTCAAGTCGTTTGGCCTTCTTTCTTTTTTCTCCAATTGCTACACTTTTATTTACACGTACGTATCCGTTTGATTTTCTCCAGAACTCATTTATTGATGCAACTTTCATATCATCTCTTCCCCATAGTGTGATCCAGTCATTCATCTCCGTTTATGACTGGTATGAATTGTCCTTTACTGAAGCAGACATGGAGGTCTCCAGTGCTCACTTAAAATGAAAGGTTCAGTTTTGCACCCTAAATGCAACACAGGCAGCACCTTTTGGGTGCAATCTTGCACCCTACATGAAAAAGATGCAAAGATGCACCCGTTTGTACTTGTTTGCATCCGGAAATACCCGTCTGCACTCTTAAAGGTGCAACTTTGCACCTTTAAGGGTGCAGATATTTCTGCATTTAAGGGTGCAAATTTGCACCTTCCCTAAAGGGTACAACTCTGCACCCTTAAGGGAGCAAAAAGGTGCATATTGCTTCTTAGGGTGCAAAGTTGTACCCATGAAGGAGCTCCCAGTGCTGCATTTGAAGGGTGCAGAATTAAACCTTTTATTCTTAATGTGTGTGGAAGGTGGGTGATTATTAGCAACGAAGCATTAATTGAAGACAATATTTTCGGCTGTCTTCCGAAATATATTTCTGATTATTCTATGTAATATGAATACAAAAGCTCGTAAATTTGAATAAGTATTAGGTAAATGATTCCCTCGTTATACTTGACATCATTCGAAATTTCGATGCCAAGCTTCTCTTGCGTTTTCTTAGATCACCCTGTAGAGCTCAGTGGAGTTCAACATTGATTCCACTGTGAAATATTACAGATAAATCATTCACCGCATAGCTGCATTGACACGCAGTCCGGCAAATATTGGAAATCTCAAGCTTTGCTCAAACTCATATTCACTTTATTGATTTATCGCTTGGACGATCAAAAAAATATTGGGGATTTAGATACTTTATTAGGCCTGTTTGTCACAAATAAATGGGCATTGCTGGATTGATAAGTTGTTGTTTTTCTCACGCGCATCGAGTGTTTGTGTGTTATGGTATGTTTATTGTGTATGCGACTGCTCGTATTGTTATGAAGGAATAGAGGTGTTGTGGATCAGTGGATAAGTCTCCGGACTTTGAATCACAGGGTCCGGGGTTCAAATCCCACCGCAGCACTCGCGTCCTTGGCAGGACGTTTATCTACATTTGTCACTCTCCACCCAGGTGTAGTAAATGGGTACCCGGTAGGAAGAAATTCCTTGAATGCTCGAGCGCCTGATCAGGGTAAAGCCGGGGTAATGATATGCAGCGCTTATAAACATTTGTATTAAGCGCTATATAAATGTTGCATATTATTGTTATTGTTATTATTATTATTATTATTATTATTATTATTATTATTATTATTATTGTTGTTGTTGTTGTTGTGGAGAAGTTTCAATGAGCAAGTCCCTCGGATAGGACTTATGACTAAACAATTTTTCATTTCCTTCACTTATTACCCGAATAATGCATTATCGACGTTTTCAAGGCATATGAGCTGTACCTGAGCATGTATGGTTATTCAGAAAGAATGGAAAAAAGTGGTGATGGTGGTATTTTTAATAACGGTGTGTTAGGAAAATATTGGATCCACAATAATTAAACAAACTCTTAATTTCAACGGATTAGAATATTTAGCAGAATATATTTCTATTGGGGTAGGAGTAAGCATGAGGGGATTAGACCAAAATAAAACGCTGGAATGGACTTCCAAAAGAATGCAAGTAGTTCTAAGTATATGATCCTCTTGATCAACATGAATACCTTCTAAAAGATATACCCCTTCCAAAGTCCTGAAAGTTTTAAAACAGTACTGTGTGCTTTCTAACCACTGGAATGTGGTATACCTTTGAATAAAGGATTATATTAAAGATATTGTTTAGTTTTTCAAGTGAAATTTGATATGGTTAGATCGTCAATGGATTAAAAAACGCTCGGTAGACTCATTTTACAACGTTTCGTTTCAAAGTAATGATTTTAGTTTGTAAGTCTCGTTGATATAGTTTTGTATGTCTCGTTCATTAATAATGTCAGTTTGTATGTCTTGGAATTCGATTAACTTAGAAGATACATTTTTTTTCTCGTAGCTCCTGGCATACGATTTACTACATATGTAATGATTTCAAGAGAGATTTTAGTACTCCTGGGTATGAACTGAATCGGGAAGGCAGGAAACAAATCAATTCTCAAAACATTTACAGTTAATGAAACACAAGCTGTTAATCCCTAGTTTATTAAAGATGACGTCATATGGATCCCAGAGTGAATATCAAGAAGAGTAGAATGAAAAAGAAAAAGACAAAAATCTTGCAAGGGCGGGAGAGGAGGTTTTGTCGTAAAAATAGCGCCGCCGTTTGCCTCTGTTGATGTATGTGAATAATATTTTGACGCATGCCGTTGCTATAGTAATAGGAAAAGGGAAAGTATCAGAACGGCCTAAAAAAAAAGTTTTAATAATAGTTAGCCAGAATATATTGTTGATTAGACAGAGTATGCAGTACAATGTTAGGGTGTGCATATTGCGTGTAATTCGAGATCTATTGCAGTATGGTTAATGTCCAGTTATGAAATCTCAACTCCGAGTTATGAAACCTCATAATGAAAGGAAGCCGTTCAAAAACAGGTCGTTTTATCGTGCATGGTTATGTAGTCAATAGGCTGTTTTCCAGGCAGCAAACTTACTAAAACTTAATTGAAGAAACTTCATTTGTACTTTTCTAGAATATGCCCGTGTAAACATAACACTGATTGCTGTAAAATTGGAGACTTTATCCTCCAGATTTTTCCACTTATCTTCCTTTGTTACTCACTTTTGTACAATATCCATTTGGCAACTAAAAGCTATTTCGTTTCCTCTTAAATAAAACATAGAGCCAGCTCTATACCTTTCACGATTAAACCTACCGCCGATTTCTGTCTATCGTAATAGCCGTGACTAATGCAGTAAAGATGAGCATATGTCAAGAATAAAATAATGTAGTCAGCTTCTGAAATGTACATTTGTCCTCCAAAACCATGCATTGACATTCCGAACCGGAAAAAAAAGAAGAGCAAAAGAAAAGGAGACAATACTAATACGGAGCAAACAAAAAAATATATGAACACTCATGAAATATATACTACACATATTTGCGGGTCATATTTGCGGTTGTCTGTCCGTATTTATTAAAATTCTGAGTCAACCTAGAAGGTATGTATGTTGCACATGATAGCGCCCCGTAACCCTGATAAAGAACACCAGAGAACTTGCTGATGGGGAGGTGAGAGTGAAAAAAGGAAGAAGAATATGACAGAAGCTAAATTCGACGATATAATTCGTATAAACAAAAAAAAATCTTAGTGAGAAGCCATGTTTATAGCGTTGTCTAGGCCTTGATAAATCTGTATAAAATAGATCATTTTGTAAAACCCCATTTTATTTGATCGTTTATCATTATTTAACACTATCGCGTAGACTCATGCTAATAGCCTCGTCCATCACCCCTGACTCAATGTGCGAAGAGGGTATTACAAAATTCAAACATGACCTTATCCTGGAAGCATTCAGGAAAAAGTCTCAAGACCCATGCATCTCCTCAATTTGTAAGTCTAGTCATGATTTGTTTAGGAACTACATGTGAAATTGTTTTAATTGTACATGTAGTTACTACCAGCAGTGCACCTAAGGAATTCGAATGATATACGAGGTATGTAGACTAAATAAATGTATATTTTGGGGCAAGCGTCACGAGGGCCTGAGTTATACTGGCGCTATAGAAGACGTCATTATTGTTTTTGTTATTATTAATATTACTAGTACTAGTACTCTTCATCACCTCATCTCATCAGGCCAAGGAGTTTTAAGAGCTGGAGTCACATCTAACTCATTCCCTTTGAACCATGTTCGATGCCGCCAGGAGAAAATATGTCAGGCATGTGCTTAACTGGATCTTCCTTGCAGATGCGTAGACAAAAGATTCCTGCCTGTCTTCAAACTTACGGGCTATTTTCAAAGGGAAATATGCTTTTGTAATGATAATTACTTTTCGCTACCACTCGTCTGATATTACGAGCACAACACAGTGCTTACCTTTACAGGAGGCAAGCGAAAGGATATGGTGCAAAATTTCCTGAAATATGAATCAAAATTACTCGACTTGGCATCTGTGGGCACTAATCTGACATATAACATCATAAATAACTGTACTTGAACAAATTCACTTTTTATTTTTGTTTGCGGGTTTTAGGATTGTAAAAATTTTACTGTTATTCACAAATTAAAAATTGCTATCATGCGACACGCGCAAATTTCTGGACACAATTACGCTTTTGTATTCATATTTTATCATCTGTTCCATTTTTCTCTTTGTTAATTCAAATAAAAAGTGAAATATTAACGATATTTTATTTGTGACAAAAATCACTACTCGAGCTCTCCCTTGATGTTGGCGGCATCGAACCTCCGACATCAAAGGCAACAGCACACCTGTGCAACCGTAGAAAGGGGCAGCTGCTTGAAATAATTTGTTGCCGGTTGGGACTCCAGCTCTTAAAACTCCTTGATCAGGCTAAGCTAATCCACTGCTGGATGTAGCCCTCTTCACGATTTCTCCAAATCTTCCTGTTCTGGGCCAGTCTTGTCCACTTGCTACCCACATACGTTGTAATATCATCCCGCCATTGACGTTTCTGTCTCCCTCCAGATCTTTTTCCATATCTTATTATTATTATTAATATTACCATTATTGCTGTTCTTATTTTTATCATTATTATTGATATTATTACCATTATTATCATCATCATCATCATCATCATCAACACTACAACAACAACTACTACTAGTAGTATTACTACGACTACTACTACTACTACTACTACACTACTACTACTACTACTACTACTACTACTACTACTACTACTACTATTTTTTATTACATGATTTTAACAAGATGTACAAAAAAGAGACAAAACAAATGTCCCTGAGTTGATTTCTTGAAAGTATTTGTGATCGTTTTAATCATTCCTGTAACTCACGCACGTTCACTTCTCTTCGAAAAAAGTAAATTCATTTTTGAAAAATAGACAGCGGAGTTTCTCTCTTGTGAATGGGACACGTTGGAGATTTACCTTTAGCAATTTCGAATACCAAAATGGCGTCGTCAGTAGAATTCATATACTGAATAGTGTACGTTCCCTCTGTGAATTTCAGGTATACTAACAACTATTAAGCAGCATATTATGTTTTGAGAAAATACGGCTTGTTTGGAATTCAGCCGCCAAGATAATGCTTGCCGCCGGGCTGTTTTCTTAGCATTTCCTATATCATTAGAAAAGGTTTTGTGAGAGCATTGTAAGAAATACAGTAAATTCCGGATGCAACGTAGAATGCTGTGTACCTGTAATATACAATAACCGCAGGCGATTCCTTTAATCTGTCAAAATGCATTTGGGGGAATCCAAGTTCATGTAGG
Organism: Echinometra lucunter; assembly: GCA_029962745.1. Taxonomy (NCBI): domain Eukaryota; kingdom Metazoa; phylum Echinodermata; class Echinoidea; order Camarodonta; family Echinometridae; genus Echinometra; species Echinometra lucunter. The sequence goes on from CM057165.1 coordinate 7,228,555, forward strand.
GAAATCGGCGAAATCCCTTGTCAGTTGGTCAAAGCTACATGAATCTGTTTAGTAGTCTTTGCCCAAAATGTGTCTTACATGAGAGCAGAACAAGTCATTTTCCGTAACTTAATTGTAATGCTAGGTGTCAGATCTTAGTACTGTATATTACTAGTCTGACGATAAATTAGGTTCTGCTAAAATGAATAAATACCACTGGAAAATGATCAAACAATTACTCACTGGCTATAGTGTACTGTACTTAAGTTTAATAATCAAGAGCCAACTGCTCGATGAATGTACTCAAACAAAGAAATCATTGATTCAATAATCGGCAAAGTGACTTACATCATTGTATATCAGTATATCATTGTATATCATATATCAGTATAGTATATCCTTGTATATTGTATATCAGTATATCATTCAATGTGTAAATTATCAAAGTTCAGGTATTCAGTATATTATTTACAACAACAACAACAAAATTAACACCAATAATGAATTACTCTTCCTTGAGGGATTATTATATTATTACAAAAATCAACTACTTACACTGGACCGGTGTGTAAACTATTAAAATAAATCGCTGAAGTAAGAGTTCATGTTGTGAAATACCCCGATGTATCACACAGTCTGGGGTGAGGACCACGGCGTCGCCTACATCGACGAGATGACGTCGGCACCATGGATACGGAGTAGCATGATATTGACGACTTTGAGTGGTGGCTTCAAGGATGCGAGTTTATGACTCGAGGTTTCGAAGTTCTGAGCAACAAGTTCCAAGTACGAGTATGAGTAAGAGTACCCAAGATGAAGATACGAGCCCATCTCGTCCCTAAAAAGATTAAATCAAAACAGATTCGCCAACCATCTACCAAAATAGACAAGGTAAAGCAATAATGATATCCTAATAATTTACAACGTTCATTAAAATCCCTCTTGATTCTAGAAGCTTTTCTGTACTTGCAGAAATAATGTAAACAAACGACATTTGTAGCGTACGGTATCTTTTATCTGTAAATTGTAAAATAAAACATCCGTCTTCATAATATACATAGAATTATCACTTCTTAGTTCAATGCAATATTTACACCAATTATATTCTTTTAAAAAATAATCATGGCTAATTCGCCCTTATTCGACATGCAAGACTTAAATACCGCTATTCTTCTAACTCTAAATCCCCTATTCAAAACTCCTAAATTAGACATTCTCCTCAGTCTTTCCACTCACACACAAAAACAAGCACCTGTTGAGTTAGAGACCCCCCAGATAATTGACCAAAGAACCAAAGTTAGTTGACCCAGGCCTCATTACCCAAGTTTGCCGCCAAAACACAACCATTCCCTTACATGCCAGCTAACATACCTTTTCCATTCAACCTACATGAGCCACAGTACATAAGCTGGACAGGTTGGAGGTGGAGTTAACTAAATTCCAGTTGCATTGTGACACTAGGTTCCCACTGTCGTGCGACTTATCACGAACGCCACGATTGGCCATTCGTAGCCGATCGTGGAACTTTCACGTTTGGGGCAGCGTTACACTTTCCCATTTTGCCTCTAGTACCCTTGGATGGCATTTCTCAAAGGCTCCAAAACAGATCACGGGAGATCGTGCGATCCCAAGAGAGCTTAATGCGTTTGTCTTTCCAAGGTTGATTCCGATAAGCACGATTTCAAAGTACGATTAGATGCAATGTGTCGCGCTTTGATACGATCTGATGCGATGATCACGTTAGACAATTGATCACAGAAAATTTTTGCACCGTCCAAAATTTCTCTACGATCAACCCGACTGCCACAATTGACCTGAAGATCTGATGAGATCTGATATGATCACCGCGATTACTCCACGATTAAGACCACGATTTCAATCGTGGCACGAATCGTGATAGTGGGAACATAGCATAAGAGATATTGCTATTTTCAAAAGAACGGTTTGTTTCCAAACGTTTTATTATTGCCAACATGTCTTCGGCGTCCTTAAAAGAAGCGCCGCTTTTCGGGTGTTCACCTCCTTCTTTGTAACATGATACCGTATATACATTATAAACACATTGTTAATGTTTTAGAAGGAACTAAATGTCAATTTTAGATTAATCCAAAAACTTAATTTACAAAAACCATGAGCATTTATACTGTTATTGCAAAAATAAATAAATAAATAAATCAATAGATAAATAAATAAATAAATAAATAAATAAATAAATAAATAAATAAAAGAGGTATGGGAACGCTTCAAACCTCAACTTGTAAGTGGACATTATATTTTACATCGTTCCCAACTTCATCTTCGACGTCGTTTCCACGTCGTCTACGATATTGTCGTGGACTTTGTACTACAATCTGAATAACCCTGGCATTTTTCCTAGATATACTACATCCTTCTGGAATCATCTTTTATCGTCAGCACAGTGGACTCTTTATCTCCCAATCTTGTTTACTGTACGTCTTGATACTGATTGTTTTAGTTAATTTATTTGCATTCTGTTCATATCTTATTATAGATAACATACAGAAAACTAAATATCTTTTGAATAAAATATTTTGTTGCGCACTGTCCATCATTAGATCCGGTATCGTAACACAAATCACTTTATAGCTTTGCTTTTCTGTTCATGCACGAACTAACGTTTTTATCAATGACACACTGCCTTTTCCTTGCTTTTCTTCTTTCCTTTTTTCTTTGGCTGCTTTCTTGCTCGGGTGACATAGGTGACGAAAGCCTGATGCTTAAGAATTATTTAGTTATTTTACCCCCCCCCCCTCTCTCTCTCTCTCTCTCGTCTCCCCCTCCCCCCCCCTCCCCTTGACTCCACTCACTTCACTATCTCCCTCCCACTCTATCTTTCTACGTATTTCACGCATGCCTTCCGACTCTTGACGTTTTCTCTGTATTTCTCCCTCTCCCTCTCTCTCCGATTCTCTCACTCACTCTCTCCTTCTCTCGCTGAGTCACACACACACACACTCTCTCTCTCTCTCCCTTACCCTCTTCCCATCTTTCTTTCTCTCCACTGAGCGAGCGAGGCAGGCAGGCAAGGGGTTGTAAAAATTGCAAATCATAATTATCACGGCTGGATGAAGGTGGAGAAAAAAAATATGATTGTGTAGGATCGACTTACGAAGGCTTTATAGATGGACCGTCAACCGTCGTGCACGTCCAAGGCCGCGTAAAGTTGACGTGATTCATGTAAGGGCACGAATCGACGAATAATCAAAACGTGAAAGGCCGATATTATCTAGGGATGTCACGGGGTCCAGCCTTCTCATCCTCTCATTTTTTTTTCTGTTATCGATTTCGGTAGTTCCAACCTATAACTTGATTGCTTTTCTATCCCTTTTTAGTTTATATCATTTATGTATTTATTCATTCATTTTCATTTACTTATTTGTTCATTAAGTCACTCATTTATCTATCTATTTATTCATTTGTTGAGTAATTAATTAAGTCAATTAACTATTCGTTCATTTATTCGTTTATTCATATGTTATCACTATAATCATTTTCTTAATTATGATTGATGTTATCATTTATTTACTACAATTTTATTTTTCATCTTCATAATTATTTTCATTGCGATTACTATTGTTATTATTATAATTATTATTATCATTATCATTCTCATTGTTGTCATTATTATTATCATCATCATATCAATTATTGTCTATTATCATTATTATTGTTATTATCATTACCATTATCATAAATCTTATCAATAGTAGAAGTAGTAGTAGGCGTAGGTAGAACAGAAAAAGCTTGTCATACTTAAATGGAATTTAACTCCCCACCCACATCCCCCCTCCCCGTTCTACTAAATCTCTGATTACGCCCCAGACATGAATGTAATATCCATATTGTATGCATTTCTCCCTCCTTTACTCAGTTGTATATACTTTTTAGCTTACTTACATGTATCACGGAGTACATTGAAATGGACACCATGGTGTTTGTGGATGGATGAAAGGAGACTAATTGCTCGCAGGTCCCCAGTCGCATGCGGATAAAAGAGAATGTCGCGAACAGTTTCTTCAGGAAAAATTTTCAGTGTATTACTACTGTAATGCCATCAGGATGGACAATGAGCTCCTCTTTTCACAGTTATTGTGGTTGTTTCATTCTGTTTCAAATGACAAAGCGAGCACTGCGTTCTTCTCTGCCATTAAATGAGAATGTGGCAAGCAACTTTATAAGGAAAAACTGAGGTATTTAGTTTAATGTCAGTACTGTGTACGCAAGATTGCAGTATTTCTATCTATGTAGATATAGCCATTATTCTGATGATTAATTGAACATTGTTTTCTCTTACTTCAGACCACAGAGGCGGGCCAGCAGTTAGGCGTGACCGAATCCAATTGACCGACAGACAGATTTCCAACCCTGAAATGTTTAAGTTCCCTAGCCCGGAGGGGGGGGGGGGGGGCTACCCCGGGTAGATTCTCATGTTGGTATATAGACCAATTTCACAACACAAGAGGGCAGCAGACTGTTCGACACAGTTCGACATACTGCGGTGGGCGCTCCAACTTTTATAGTACACAAGTCATTATTTATTTACATTCGTTCGATTTTTTGTCTATTTTGACCAGTATATGCAGATTTATTTTAATATTTGCAATGAGAAATTATCAGGGAAGTTCAGGTCGCAGCTGTGCGGTGCTCAAATGCCACAAGAATTAGAGAAAGTTTAAAAATTGGAAGTTAACTGAGTGCGAAATTTACTTGCTTTTGACTCATGAAGCCTGTTTGTGTGAGAAGCCGTACTCCCTACACATAGGTTTCCGTAAGCAATGTGAATGAATTTGTCGCCATTGGGTAAAAACATCAACAGAAAGGACTTTGAAGTCAAGAAACATTATCATTGTGTACTTTGGCGTAAAATTTAATGAGTGAAAACATTACTTTGTAAACAGGGTAAGATTTAGGGCTCCCGTTTACTACGGCTTCTATGCTGCAATCGAATTTTTACTGACAAAACTAAGTTGAAAAACCATAGAAAGTACAAAAATACATCATACCTTCATCCGTCAGATATGATCATTGTCTTACCTCATCTACCCATGTATCTATGCTTTATTTTATTGATCTAGAATAAAGTAAATGGAACAATATCATGGCATATCTCGTGTCTTACATTCATTTTGTACACTGAGCCAATCGAGGTCAGCGCGCTTGCCCACCGCAGCAATGGCGTCGCCGATAGAGGGCCAAATACATAAACCGGAGGTGAAATTAGTCTATACATAATTGTTAGGCAAGGAAAAGAAAACATTGTTAGAGTTTACGAGATAAATAACAAAAATCCTTTTTGGTAAGCATACAGTCCTTTAATATGAAAATGGAAATGAAATACATAATCTGCAGCTCTGACTTTCGGCTTTTAGAAAGAGCTTGCAATCATAAAAAACGACAGAACAAAACAATGTCGGTCATGATTTCTAAGGTTGAACGAACTATTTGAATTCAGGGGAAAAAAGAAAAAGTGAATTGTTGTAATGAAAAGTGGTGATGACAATAGCGATATAAAATTGCTTTTACGTAGCTTGGATTACAGTGGGACATTTTCCTCAACAGAGCAATCAAATATAATTACTTGAATCCTGCGTTATTTCATGACCCACTTTATCAGAATTTTTGTCTGTACATATCCAGAATGTAATTTACTTTGGTGCTCAATTCATTTTGGGTATTATTGTCATTTCAATCCATGTTAGACTAAAAGGTATAATTTTATTGAGCATCGTTCAAGATATTTGAATGTCAGTGCTTAGACTTACTGAAATAGAATAAATGTGATAACTATATCAATGATTAAGAAATAATTAGTATTTGTTTTTTTTTCAGGAAACTAATTTCGATAATCTGATATATGGCTATGTGATAATTGAGTATACTATTCATAACGTTGTATAATAATTCAAGATGCAATTAATAGGATCAAGGATTTTAAGAGTTTATGATTTTGTATACACACTTAGAATTAAAGGTTCAATTTTGCACCCTAAATGCAACACTGGCAGCACCTTTTTGGGTGCAATCTTTCACCTTACATGAACAAGGTGCAAAGATGCATCATTTTGTATTTGTTTGCATCCGGAAATGCCCGTCTGCACCTTAACAGATGCAACTATGCACCTTTATATAAGGGTGCAGAAATTTTTGCATTCAAAAGGGTGCAAATTTGCACCTTCCCTAAAGGGTACTACTCTGCACCATTAAGGGTGCAAAATGTAGCTCACTGCACTGTTAAAGGTACATAATGTTTCTTTGGGTGCAAATTTGTACCCATAAAGGAGCTCCCAGTGTTGCAGGGCGCAAAATTGAACCTTTCTTTCTTAGTGTGAATTCGATAATACCCGGATGTATTGCTTGGCTGCTTGAATTTTCTTGTCACTCAGTATTACCTCATTTCATTTGCCCCGCTATATAAGAAAAATTAGTACACGCCTAACAAATAGTGAATATTCTAATGGAACGCTTTAGAAATATGTATTAATAAGCTTTAAGCAGTGACAGAGTCGAATCATGTAATACATTTATCGGTACAAACTTATTTATTACATAAAGATAAATTATTTCTTAAAAATTACTCAGTGCTTAATGCATGTTGTTAACTTTCCTTGTTCTTAACTTACATCTAACTCAACTTTCATTCCTTTAATGTTATTTGATTGGTATTATCTTGTATCCGTTTTGAGCATCTGTAGAGATGGATATGTTGCACTTTATCACACTAAAAAAAGGTCGTATCATTATTGTAGCACACTAGGCATGCTAGGGAGCTTCATTGGAATACAACAGGTTTTCTATTGTATTCATTTTTTCTGGTTAATTTATGTTTGTTTCCCCAGTCTCTTCTGACTCTACACTTATTCTCTCCCTCTTCCGTTCCCTAGTCCTGCGAGGGGGGGGGGGGGGGCGTCGTTGGGTGCGATCTCCTTTTGTTGAAGAGCATTGAATTGATGAAAACTGAAAAAACATGAAAATGCGCTATTATAGGAAGATCCGTAATAGCTACAATACTGTATTAAAAGTTATCCCACGGACCTAGCTCAATACTTGAAGTTTGTTTGTCTGTTTGTTTGTTTATTTCCGAAAATCGTATAAAAACAACACATAAAGCAAAATCAATGAATTACAACATTAATAGAATGATTAAACTTATGTATAGTCCATTTTAGAGCCATCAACCTCATGGCTTTGTTCTTCAAGGGGGATCTAAAATGGGGGCACAATAATGCTGTTGGATAATGTAAATGTAATTGGTTTCGCTGAACACTTGTCCCATTATTTTAGGGGGGGGGAAATGATTGTATTCAAACATCGACAATCTGATTGTGCTGATGCTCAGGTAACCGCTATGCTTTATCTAATTAGACCTCTGATTGTTGAACGGTTGAGTCGGAGGAAACATAATGTCTTACGTAGAAAAATCATTCCTGGCTGCAAGCTTCCAGTTCAGCTAGCATTAGGCCCGCAGCAGGTACGGACTAGCGGGGGGAGCTTCGGCTGATAAGCCTAGGCTGAGCATACCAAGAATACTGTCAGACTAAATTAACTCTGATTGGCCTCGCAATTGGGTGCTTATTATCATTCAATCTTTCGGCCGCCCCATTTTTTTGTTTCCAGCTCTCTCTCTCTCTCTCTCTCTCTCTCTCTCTCTCTCTCTCTCTTTTTCTCTCTCTCTCTCTCTCTCTCTCTCTCTCTCTCTCTCTCTCTCCCTCTCCCTCTCTTTCTTTCTCTCTCTCTATCAGTAGCAGTTTAACGTCATCATCGGCGATTTAAAGTCATCCCGCTGACCAACATTTGTCGGTTCATATCGTCATGAAATGACAATCTGTGACGAAATACAATGAAAGATTATTCACCTTGGCCGATGTATGAGTCCGATCCCCATATTGATCACATATGTCGTTGCTGATCCGACATTTTTCTATTAGATATGGGTAGGGGGAGCTCCTATGAGTATAACATCAGAATCGGATTAAGTGCAAAAAATAGAGGCGCAAACCCTTGCTTTCGAAATACAATTATATCAAAGCTTATTTTTATTGAAATGAATGGAATGGAATTGAATTTATTTAAACACGGTAGAATTTACATCAGTCAAAGGACTGCTCTTCCGCAAGTCCGTGAACATAAAACATATGAATCAAATTATAATGAAACAAATTATAGTGAAATAAAACATTCATTTGTTTATTTATGATTAATTTCAACATCTTTGTATAACTTATATATGTTATCTCAATTGTTTATTCTTTTGATTATGTTTACTTTTAACTATATCAGTCTGTGGAGAGTGCGATTATTTCATTCCCTTTATTGCACATTCTAGACATAACTATAATTTGAAAGCATCAGCAAATAATTATATTATAAAGCAGATTCGAGGTAGCACAAGACGTTTCCGCCTTAAAGACTACAGTTTTTTCTGTCCACTTAGTTTCAGTTTGTAGTCCACTTGTCTCCTATGATACATTAAATATCCATACATCATAAAACTGAAACGTGAATGTAAGACAGTAGCATCTTTATGATGGAGCGAAGTGACTGGGGGGCAACTGAGTGTTGGGAGGGGGCGTATCCAGACTTTAACTGAGTGAGGGGGCTCTGTTGCGGATGAAAGATTTACAACATCATCTGCCCCAACAAAATAGCGTAAGGGATTGTCAACCGATAGAAATTGGGGTCGTTCGTGATTCATGTTAGCCGACACCACTGATATAAAACAAAACATGTAGAATGATTACTTAGGCCGCTGAGTTGCCCCATCGTCTGCCATCTTGCATGGGGCAAAAATGTCTTGCAGCAAGAACAAACTCCGTCGATGGCCGAAATGCAACTGGGAAGTGCAAATTCAAGTGATCCCTTAAAATGTGTGTTTTGTTTGTGGTTTTTGTTTTTTGTTTTTTTTTTTTTTTGCTTTTTTTTAAAAGGTTCGATAAAATTTCTGTCCATTGTTCAGTACGATATCTAACATTTTAAGGGGTCAAAGTTGTTCCCTCTTTAACGGTTTCTCTGTACAACATCCATTGTATCGAGGGTAGAAAAAAACCTCCCCTAACTGCTCATTTAAAAACAATGACAGACGAAAATAAGACACTTAGGAATTGATTTGGTGATCAAAGAAAAGAGTATACATGTTAATAAGGCAAGGTGAAGCAAGATTGGTAAGCGGAAGAATTTAAGCAGGAGGCAGATTTTGACTTATCCGTCTCAGAGGGTGGTTGAGGGGGAGGGGTAAAGCCCAGCTCACGCGTCACCCCGGGACCCCCCAGGACGACTCCCGTAAGAGTGATGAAAGACAGGGCTATCTTTACCAAAGCCCCATGTCTTCAAATTTAATTTCACAAATTGACGCGCAGCGTTAAGCCATTAGTATAGGCAGAGTGGATGTTATTGTAACCAGGTGAATAGACTCCGTCCCCAAGGCTGTGTGTAGTCTTAGGATATAGTAGATGGACGGCCAGGAAGAGAGAAGATGGAATGATATTTTAAGACTTCCTTCGTTTTAGTTTGAACCTTACCTGAATCGAGATCACCTTCCTCCCTCTAGATCCAAAACGATAACTATTACCTAATGGCAATTCGATACATTAACAAATGCTGCTGTTTATACGGTAGTGCTAAAACGAACTCACTACTTTAACATCTAATGAAGATGAAGAGACATTTACAAGTTAATGTAGGTGATTAGGCATGTAGATAATCATTTCAAATGATTAATGGTGAATTCCTTAATATTTGATTTCTACTCGAGAGGAAAATGATGACATCCGAACACCTAACAGAAATGTGTGAGAGCAAATACCTCTGGAGCATACCCTTTTAAAAAATGTACCATGGACACCACGATGTAAACATGATGATTTGATGGTATACGTTAACATCATAGTGGTGTATGGTTGTACTGTGGATACTGTGGTGGTGACACGACATTTGCTCCTGCGACAGTTGCTCCTGTCTTAATTTATCTGAAAACATAAGGTTATAGGTTTGGGGTTGTTTGTTTGTTTGTTTGTTTTATTTCCGTATAAAAAAATGACACAGATAAAATACATATACACAAAATATAGTGGTCATAGTTACAACATATAAAATGATGAAGGTAATGGAGTAAATAAAACATACGGCTGGTAGTCCATAATCAGCTCCAATAGCATATTGCTGCTGGTCTTCCATGGAGCCAGTTTACTTGGATGATAGAATAATTACCTTACGTATAGGAAGATGACCAAAAATTTAAAAACAACAACAACAATAAAAGAAAAAAATACCCATGTATACGTAATCTCCTACAACCTCCCCCCCCCCCTCACTCCCTAGGTACAAATCAAAGACTTTTTTTTTTAAATAGCACAAATATATTTCATAAAGGTACATTTGAATGAATTGAAAGTGGTGACGTTACGCACATATAAAGGAATTCGGTTATAGTCAGAGGCAGCTCTATACGAGAAAGACCTTCTACAACTCTTAATTTTCGGTTTAGGTAAATATATATTATTCTCATTTCGAAGAGGGTAAGGAGTAGCTTTTATGTGAAACATATTTTTCATATATTCAGATGTCATGTTATTAAGAATTTTATACATAAATAATATCAAGTGTGTATATTGTCTCGTTTGAATTGTGATTCGAGTTTTATTTCAGAATAATAGATAAGGATTAAGGTTAGTGTTGGGTTTGGAGTTAGGTTTATGTTTTGCTTGGGGGCAATTCTCGCGGGAGCAAATGTCATGGAACCACTGTGGTAGCTTTTGTAAAAGGGAAGTCTGTTGCATTTGTATAGAGAGGAAAAGGTATAATGTTCTGGTGGTTAACCATGCCACAGCGTTAAGGTCCTCAGGCAAGACATTATTTATCTACATTTGCTACACTCGACCCTGGTTTATTAAACATGATAAGTGGGTACTAGTAATTGCAATCTGGTAGGTTTTATTTCTTGAATGCACTGTTAAGCGCTACGTTTGCTGGGTAATAATATCCCCAAATCCTTTGGTTAAGCATAGAAACATTGTATGTCAATATGATAAGCACTATAGACCAATTTCGCAACGCAAGAGGGCAGCAGACTGTTCGACGCAGTTCGACATACTGCGGTGGGCGCTCCAACTTTTATAGTACACAAGTCAATAGCGCGTTATGTACATTCGTTCGATTTTTTGTCTATTTTGACCAGTATATGCAGATTTATTTTAATATTTGCAATGAGAAATTATCAGGGAAGTTCAGGTCGCAGCTGTGCGGTGCTCAAATGCCACAAGAATTAGAGAAAGTTTAAAATTGGAAGCTAACTGAGTGCGAAATTCACTCACTTTTGACTCATGAAGCCTGTTTGTGTGAGAAGCCGTACTCCCTACACAGGTTTCCGTAAGCAATGTGAAGGAATTCGTCGCCAGTGGGTAAAAACATCAACAGAAAGGACTTTGAAGTCAAGAAACACTATCATTATGTACTTTGGCGTAAAATTTAATGAGTGAAAACATGACTTTGTAAACAGGGTAAGATTTAGGGCTCCCGTTTACTACGGCTTCTATGCTGCAATCGAACTTTTACTGACAAAACTAAGTTGAAAAACCATCGAAAGTACAAAAATACATCATACCTTCATCCGTCAGATATGACCATTGTCTTACCTCATCCACCCATGTATCCATGCTTTATTTTATTGATCTAGAATAAAGTAAATGGAACAATATCGGGGCATATCTCATATCTTACATTCATTTTGTACACAGAGCCAATCGCGGTCAGCGCGCTTGCCCACCGCAGCAATGGCGTCGCCGATAGAGGGCCAAATACATAAACCGGAGGTGAAATTGGTCTATATGGAAAAACGGAATGTATTATTTTCTTGACGAAATGAAGTTCAAAGAGAGGTTGCTGAACCTTTCAGCACTCATTCTCCCGAGGACAGTAAGAACATGCTTACCGAAACGTCGAGAGTGAGTAGGTCCTTTTCAGGACCACACTCATTTCCAAGAAAGAATACACGGTGTACCGTGAAGAAGCCCTCTATTGCCATAGGTCGCCGGACCATACAATAAAGTAATTATCGTACCGAACATTCCTTGACTCCAGTGGACCTCATACCCATCACTCCAACAAAACATACACCAACAGGTGTACATACATGCGACTGTATTTATCTTTATTTGATTACTTGCTGCTGTCACTATGAACATGGCGGACAAAGAAAGCGGACAAAATAAACAACCTCTCATTCTACCCTTCACAATGGTTCTGGTAGTCAAAAGAACATCCCTTCACAGCTATTATGTTTAATCATGTAGTTCCAGGTGAATATGCATGTGACACCTGTTCCACATATTTTAGACAATAGCAGTGAAGGGATGTTCTTTTGACTACCAGAACTATTGTGAAGGGTAGAATGAGTTGTTGTTTATTTTGTCAGCTTTTTTTTGTCCGTCATGTTCATAGTGGTGAAGCCCTCTATTGCCATAGGTCGCCGGACCATACAATAAAGTAATTATCGTACCGAACATTCCTTGACTCCAGTGGACCTCATACCCATCACTCCAACAAAACATACACCAACAGGTGTATCCATGCGACTGTATTTATCTTGATTTGATTACTTGCTGCTGTTACTTATTATATTTCATTGATTATAATCATTTTGTCATTTTATAGTGATTTATGATTACTGTGCGCCGGGGGTACCTCCTCGGACAGATTTGAGCGCTATATGAATATAGAAATTATTATTGTTATTATTACATTAGGGCTCAAATTTGTACTGATGATGACAGGTGTGGGTAGGATATGAAAAGGCAACTCTAAATGTGCACCTTTTTATTAAACAAACATTCATTTTCTTTTTCTTCCGTCTTTCAAAAGATGCAACAGCTATACGATGGCAGCTGATGTCATCTATAACGGACTATTTATGACGATGAATTGTATTAGGATTATGTGGGGTAGAGAATAAGTTATAGTTGGCCTTGATATTCAGATGCCTTTTATTACTTATACAAGCGTTTCCAAAAAAAAAATGCTGTCGCACCTACCCATCGGGGCGGTATTCCTGATTTGTAGACATAACTTTAGAATTCTCTTACAAGAGGTTTACAGTTCTCCGAAATTTCGATTGCTATTATTGTTATCCTGGTTATATCACCATTGGGAAGCTTAAACGGGAAGTAAGTGCGCAATATTTAATCCTTCAGCAATTTCTTCTCGAATCTCAAATCTCCACATTGTCAAGTCGGTAGTGTAAATAGACCTTGGGGTGTTTCATAAAGCTGTTCGTAAAGTTACGAATGACTTCACGAGCGACTGGAATATGAAGTGCAAAATGGGATGCCCAAAGTTTTTCCTGACACTTAAACAAAGTGTAACTGCATTTCCCTTAATCTCAATTAAATTGTTGCAAAAAATGTACTTCGCAATAAAAATGCTCGTAAACAGTAGTAATGTTAGTCTATGTCTGCATATTTCACATATAGCTGATGCGATTTATGATAACTGAGAATCCCATTTGGCTTGCCGTATTCAAGTCGTTCGTAAAGTCATTCCTAACTTTATCAACATGTTTATGAAACACCCCCCCCCCCCCCCTCCCCCTCGGTTCCTGAAGCTATCCAGAATGGGCACATACATGATAGCCTACTGAAACCGGGCGGCCCGTGTATAAATCCTATGTCAGTCAGATAATTCAGTTTAAATGGGTTAAACGCAGTTCACAATACTTGCTCATCGCAATGAACATGTGTCGATTTTAATCTTCCCCGTCATCTACTTGCAATTAACAGCACATCTTTTCAATGACATGAATGTATGTAAGATTCCGTCTTTTATACCGGAGTCTCTCTGGCCACAGACAACCTTCAAGCTATGACGTAAAAAAAGAGATTGAGTGTTGATGACGTCATAAAAGGTTCGAAACGGTTTGACTCTTTGGTTGGCGCTTAAATTATGCCTTGTTACTTCTACATCTTACCCTGGCAGTCGAACGAACATTTACGAGCAGGTGCTATTGACTGGTTATGGAGTTGGGTCAACCAGGGATGCGGAACGCAGAGGGCTTCGGGGTGGTGTGCTGTTGAGACTGGTGGGGGAGGGGGGTACATACTAGTAGCTTCATGAAGGGTCTTTTAACATAGTGCGTCAATGAAGAAAGCAAGATGTATAATGTCCGCTGGATCGTCGTTTCTGAAGCGTCGTAACCTGCGCCAGTCAACAGTGAACAGAATTAGCCCATACACCAGGGATTTAAAGCGATGTTTGCGCTATTCATATTACAGTCACTCTTTCTCGCCCCCCTCCTCCATCTCTCTCTCTCTCTCTCTCTCAAAGCGCTTCCGTCAAAGAGCGCCGACGCCGCTGACGCTGTTTTGCGTTAGCAAATTACTTCTTTTGTGCAAAGGGTAGTACAATTATCTTTCCAATTTTCATGGCATTTTTACATGAGAAAAAACATTACTAGAGAAACAATTTATGCAAAGATAAATTATGTAGCTATGTTCTATCGTATTACCATTTTCTATATCCCTCATGTATTTGGCATACATTATAATTTTGAATTCGTAAAAGCACATGATAAATCATTCCTTCTCGGAAAAGGAGGGGGGGGGACGTCGAATTAAAATATTTGTAATCTACAATGTGATGCCGAGTAGATTCTGCCAAATGGGGGAACGACTACCCCTTTCTCTTCACGTGGACCCGGAGATGACCACTCTTGTCTATAAGAAGTTTTGACTAGTTGGGTCGTCAATCCGTTTATATATATTTTGGGAGGACGCTCTAAAAAAAGGTCATCAGTTTAAAATTTAGGGGACATACCCTATTGTGCCCCCACCTTAAAATTTGGGGGATGTGTTCCCCCCCCCCCCCCATCGACTCCCATGGGCTACTTGAATATATCATCTTCTTATGAATTACGTGATAGTAAGGAAAAGCTGCTGTCAGTAATCAAAAAGGGCTCGAAAGAGAGGGCACGTTAAGAGAGTTAACAGAACGGATAGGGAAAATAAACTGCTGTGGAAAGGGATTTGCTTTTAATATATATGTGTCGAATGCCTAGCTGCAAAACGATCATGTGGCATATTTTTTTAAGAGGTCGAGGCCTTGCGTACAAATGAGAACTGACATGGCTGAATTAAAATGAAACACAAACCTAAATAACGCCATGCCCTCCCTTCATAACCTGAATACCAGTCAATGTTAGCCATGCAGCTGGAGGCTACTAACAAAGGGAAAATCAACCCCCGTTGTATCTCTTCTCTGTCATAATCTCTTCGTCCTTATTCCGTTCACGAGAAAAGTTACCCCCCCCCCCAAAAAAAAAAAAAAAAAAAAAAAAAAATATATCAACGTACTTTATCCTCTTTGTGCCGTGGCACTGGTATCAACATAGAGGGCCTATCGGTAATAGACCTACCCCTGTTCTTATAAGAACCCCCTCTCCCCCTCTCTCTATCTCTCCCTCCCTCCTCTCTCTCTCCCTCTCCCTCTATTTCTTTCTCTCTCTCTCTCTATCTATCTGCAGCACCACTTTCTTTATTCTCTTCACAAGAACTATGCCACCCTCTCTCCACCCCCTCTCCACCCCTCTCCCTGACGGAGGATTTTACTTGTGTACCGTACATATCATCACGATCCATGGAGGATAACAAATCAGTCCACATGTCTACACTTCTCACTGTTCTCTAATATAATGTACACTGAGTTGCCGACAGCCTTCTGCCCCCCCCCCCCCCCCCAACAGACAGAGAAAGAACTGAACTCTCCTCAGTATAGAGAAACCACCGTGTTTCCCTAAAGCGCACCATTCTCTTCTGGGGCTCTCCTTGTATTTAAGATAATTATCGACACCCTTTCTCCTTCTCCTTTTAGCACTTTGCTCCGCATCTTCTTCATAGAAATACCCCCATCCCCACCCCCTAGTTAAAAAAGTACCTTGGTAATTTGACCAAATTACCATCAAATCATGTAGAGTATATCAAAGTACCATTAAATTTCCATGATTTGATGGTAATTTGGCCAATTTACTCTGGGTACCATGGTACTTCACAAGGCCAACCGCGATGAAGAACAAAACCGAGACCATGCATGTCTTCGTATCATTTCATGCTCTCGACTTCTCTCTTCACTCTCCCCATTCTCTCCCATAATTATTGACACCATTCCATCCCAATGCTAGCTCCCCTCTCCCCCCTTCTTCCCTAACATCACCCCACCCTCATCTTCTGACGAGGTTCAATCCCTGGATCATGTCTACACCTGTTTCGATTGGTATGAGTGACTCGACCTACAGTGACCCACATTCTAACACGACTTGAGCTTGTTAGCTGAACAAACTGCCGAAAGGGCGAAGACACTATGTATCGAGGGTTAGGCCATTCCCCATATCAATGGTTAATCTGAACAACACTGTCAATAATGATAGTGTAAGTGGTGTAATGCCGGTGTAACTGTCGTCTAAAGTGTATTAACGGAAAGCAGCACGGTCGTACGCGGCGGGGGGGGGGGGGGGCCCCCCCCAGAAATTTTCAAGACTTTCATTTTTTTCTGAAAATTTTCCAAAATTCCACCAAAAGCATGCACCAGATCCTTCAATTTCAATTTACAATATGCGAAAGCGCCCTTATGACCAGCTCGGACACTTCGCTCCCTCGCTTTTTTGCTGCTTTGAACATTTCACATATTCTTGCCCCGCCCCCCCCCCGGAAAAAAATTTTGCGTATGGCCCTGGAAAGCAGTGCTGACATGCAAATAAACCACGTATCACGTGTTATATTCGTCATTACTAGATCAGCAGTAGATGTGAACACAGTGAACGCTGTCAATTGCATTTTATGTAATGTCGGTGTTAATTGTGATTTAAAGTGTATTGGCCGAAAGCGGTGCTAACAGGTGAATACACCATGCATCACGTGTTACACGGGTCATTAGCAGATCAAGGGTAGATCTGAACACAGTGAACGTTGTCAAAAGTAAATGGCATAATATATCGGTGTAATTGTGATCAAAGTGCATTAACGGAAAGCAGTGCTGACATGCAAATAAAACAATGTATCACGCGTTTTATGTGTCATTACTAGATCAATAGTAGATATGAACACAGTTTACGCTGTCAATTGTAATTGGTGTATGTCGGTGTAATTGTGGGCTTAAGTGTATTAACCGAAAGTAGTGCTGTAAAGCGAAAACAACATACATCACGTGTTATACGGGTCATTACCATATCAACAGCAGATTTGAACACAGTAAAACTCTCAATTTCAGTTGGTGCAATGTTGGTGTAATTGTGATCAAAAGAGTGTTAACCGAAAGTAGTGCTGAAAGGCGCATACAGTAAGTATCAGGTATTATACGGGTCTTTACCCTTTCAGTGGTAGATCTGAATACAGTGAACGCTGTCAATTTTAAATGGTGTAATGTCGGTGTTATTGTGGTCTAAAGTGTATTAAACGAAGGCACTGCCACTCCTGAAATAAACCATGCATCGCGTGTTATACAGGTCATTACCCTATCAATGATAGATCTGAACACAGTAAAAGCTGTCAATTTCAATTGGTGCAATTTTGGTTTAATTGTGATCAAAGGTGTATTAACCAAAAACAGGCGAATGCACCTTGCATCACGGGTGGTATGTGAATCATTCCTCTAAAACAGATTTGAATACAGTGAACGCTGTCAACTGTAATGGGAGTAATGTCGGTGTAATTGGTATTTTAAGTGTACTGCAATTCAGAGTGTAGTGTAGTGATCTATCAACTTAAAACATCAAAGTACATTGCTGAAGAGGGAAACGTGTGATTGGTTTCTAGAAACATGTTTATTTCCCATCTTCAGGTTATTACTCACATTTTTCTTTTCATCAATAATTTCTTTGTATTAACGTGTATGTAAATATCACCCTTTCACTTTCTCATTATCTTTTGTTGTCTTTCTCCCTTCCTCCTACCCTCTTTCTCCCTCTATTTTGATGTGCTCTATACATTATAAATTTTTAGTACGAATATGATACATATTATACACTTTCAACCAAGACCCAGGTGAGGTTAATGGGTATCTTGCAGGATAGAACTCATTTAGCTCTGATAAAAGCCAGGTTAACAATATCCCAAATCGTTTGGAACCGCTAAGAGACGTTAGATCATAGGCCTTCTTGCAGAAAAAGTTGCGATTAAACTCAACTCAAAAATTAAACGCAAGTCCTAAATACTCAATTCTGATTGGTTGAAAATCAAGTTCCGTTTAATTTTTTAAAGTTGCGTTTAATCCCAACTTTTTATTCAAGAGGGCCATCGATGTGATATGCGCTATATGAACTGAATTTTACTACTACTACTATTATTATTATTATTATTATTATTATTATTATTATTATTATTGTTGTTGTTGTTGTTGTTGTTAGCATTGTTATTATCATCATCATTATCATCATCATCATCTTCATTTTGTAATGCAGTATAGGTTCGTTACATTTTGTTACAATCGTATAGCTAGGATAAGCAAAATTATTCCATTCTCATGCTTTAAAAAACCGTATAAGCTATAGGATAAATGCTTACACTTAGCGGCTTGAAGTAACTATGACAACACAACGATTCACATTAAACTCCCACTCATGGCAAAACTTTGGAAAAATGCATCCAGCATATGTCTTTGCACATGCAACTCTGTGATAGCCGATTTTAACGTGAATAATCTTGGCGCCAAAATGAATGCAGCGTGCCTTGACAGGACGATGTGACTATAATAGTTCAACTTACTGTTTTTTTTTAACAATTTGCCAAGGAACTAAGGAACACTCGTAAACAAAATAACAAGACGCAAAAGTATCGTCTTCTCGAAGTATTATTTCCTTTGTTATTTTTGTCTTGGAGCATGGGCTCTATTTTCCTTTAGAACTATACTGTGCATCCTATATAATTATAATGGATGCAAAACGCCTACCACGTGCATAAAACATACCGCACTGGAAATATAAAAGTTTCACATGCATAGACCTAAGTTACTGAAAATCTGCATTGAAGCAGATTTCTCATATTCGCTCAAATCACTTTTCTGGACTAGTGCCAATATCCCGGCGTGGCCGGATAAACGCTGTCGAACTGTAAAAATAGCACAAAATATTCAACAAGATGTACAATTTGAATGATGACACACACCCTAGTTTAAAGAACTTTTATACGATATTATCACTGTGTTGCAAGCATCATTGCCCGATATTAAGTAACCATGGTAACAAAGTTTTGATTCAAATTGCGTTTCCATCGCAGGTATTCCACTTTTCCTGTCACTCAACCTTCTTCATCGTATGATACAGTCATCAACAAGCGATATAAATACCGATAACCTTGCGGGCGCTATCGGCGCCTGCTTTCTCACATGGTTTCCATAAATTTTTGGCGGGTAAAACCCTCGTCATTTCTGCGTATAATTTATCACCCTCGGTATCGTCTGGTAATTTAGACCTTTTTCCGATGACATGCGAGGCATGCGTCTTCATTTAATACTATTCGTATATTTAATGTGACAACTCTATTTCCCTCTATTCGGCCTTCGGCTGTCGGTGCATGGGTAATTGGTGATTAGGCATCCTGTAATTTACACGGTCGTCTAGCGAGAATACATAAATAATGCACCGTACCTGTCATAATTAGCCCAGGTAGAAATCTCATGCTCCACTCCAGGGCCCTGTCTCATAAAACTTGTTTGGAGTAACAACTGCCACATTTCTATGACAAATTTGCTCTCAGCCAATCAGATGCAAGGATTTCAGTAGGTTATGACGGTTATTGCAACTTGTTATTGATAACATGTTTTATGAAACGGGGCCCAGTTTCTTTCCGTCTAGTTTCAAGCAACCTGGTAGACATTTACAACTTAAAGTTGTAAACCATTATGTTGCGTTGTCAAACTCCGATAATCGTTTCATACGGGACTTACACGACACTTCTATAACGTGCTTACGTTGAAAATTATTTCATCGTACATGTATTTCTTTTAATTCTGTTTTATCATTTCATTCAACCATCACAGCCTCGTATAAGACTGGTTTAAAACAAGTTGTAACCTTTTTTTATCTGATTATCAAGGGCAGTTCAATGATAACACGAATTGTTTAGCTTGTTACCAATTTTAACGACAACTCACGTCCAATTCCGCATATAGAGCTAGGTTACCCTAGGTATGTTGTTGTTAAGACATTGCGAACCTTGTGTTTTCTTTTGGAATCACGGGCATATTTCACTGGTAATTAATTAGGCTCGGAGGCTTTGATGAAGACTAGAGGTCACTTGGAGCTCATCCCGACCCCCCTCCCAGCCTACAACATCTGTCTTGGTTGGTAAGACAGGAATGCTAGTTATTAGATGGGCATCTTAGCCGTGGGACGTACAGCTTCAGAACTTCTTCATGATTTACGTTCCCTTGGGCATTTCCATTGCTCCGTATCGCCGTAAACACATAGATGACAAATTATAACATTGGATGAGTTCAGTCTCGTGAGACAAGCTTTTTAATTGCTTAGAAAAATTGTAAATTTTACTTGCCCGATGAAAGACTGTGTTTTATATCAGCTCCTTGCGATTTATCTTAAGATTAAATTCACATTCGCTATTGATTCAAGCTTTTTGGCTTAGGATAGCTGGCCCCTGCATTTATATTGATTTCTTGACCCAACCCCATTATTTTGATATCATCTATGTACACACATTCTTTCTTTGTATATTTGTCACATTTTATTTGTATCAATTTTAATTTGTATCGTTATTGTATCCAATGTTTCTGTTTGGTTCCTTATTAAATGCATAAACTTTTGCAAAAAAACAACAACAAAAAACAGAATACATATGGTAATAAGATGCCAAAGACAGTAACTCAAAAGGTATTAAGATTACTGCGAGTAAAATTCTAATGAAAGTTGAAATGAGGTATACAGGTACATGATTTAAAAAAAAATTATTAAACTCCAAAAATGAATTATGGATCATCTTTTCGAAGTTGGTAATTACAAGAGAGGTACAGGGTTCTGTTTTATTTTCTGGAATTATGAACTTTTGGAATTTATACGCCCCTTTGGAAAAACAACATGTAACCATCGGATGTACCTTGGTAAATTACACTACTGGGACGAGATATATTTTTTTTCTCGTGAACGGAAAAAGACCCCCTTATATTTCAGTGATCGGTTTTGATGAGGAGGCGGCGGTAAAATCAATGTTATCTCTCAAATAATTAGTCATAATAAATCCGTTAATGATCCCCTGCCGTCACTAGAATTATGTTGACATGGTTGAAGGTTAGAGTAGACACAGTACCAAAACATGGTGTATAGGGGGACACTTTCATTTACTTTGACTTCTCTTCCGCTTTCACCTTCGGGGTTTTTTTTTTTTTTTTTATATCATTATAAACACAGAACTGTGTTGCTTCCTGGTATAACTTTCAGAATAACGATAGTGCTCTGAAAAAAAGTGCTGTAATAGGTTGCAGACACGTGATTTTCAAAACGGAGGAGGCGACCGTGTATGCTTTACTGAGGGACTCTCCTTTTCTTTCCTTTTCTTTTCTTTATCATAAGCACATTAAAAAAGGAAATGGCAGATTCCCTCTTTTGTAATTACATGAAATATATTCCTTAGATAACCACCGAACATAGATTTGTATTTCATTGATATATTGATGCAGAACGGGAACACTATCCGCCCTTTCTTTCCACTCTACATGCTCTAATGTATCAAAACCTTTCCTACAAATTCTGGTGAAAAAAAAAAATGATGGCAGGTCAATTCTTTATTTGTGTTAATTCGAGACTGCTTCTCGAGGGCACTTGACCATCACGATCCGTATTCAGTTTATATTCAATCTCGGTACTTGAAAAAATACCAGCATGTTTGCAGGCTACCAAGATTTTCCAGAGTTACAGTATTCCAGTAGTTTGGGATCTCTTCCAAAGGCAAATGTGCAAATTCTTCCCAATTTACTAGTTTTCCTTCTTCTTCTTCTTCTTCTTCTTCTTCTTCTTCTTCTTCTTCTTCTTCTTCTTCTCCTCCTCCTCCGTTATCTTCTTTCTCCTCCTTCCTCTTCTTCTAATTTAGACGACCAGTCTATTTCAGTCTAATTCATTCTTTGTGAATAAGATAGAACACATCACATTTTTCCCCCTTGTTCTCAATTCTACAATTATTTTGATGCTAGAATTCTTTAGTGTTTTTCATATCCCATATTCCGTAAAATCTTCGGATTCAAAATCAATTGCCATTTATTCCATGCGGAGATATAGTGCCCATCGAATTTGAGTGCTTATGAATAATAAATAATTCTTCATAGCAAATTACAGACAATTATCTCCTTTGATCAAATTCGTTATTTTGTTGCGTGACTTGATGACTTGTCAAGTTTATTCTCACAATTCTCCGTAGAAACCACATTGCTAATGCATCGATCCTTTCCCCTAATTTTTAGACTGCACAAAGCTCATTTCCTCATCCCAGTACAAGTATATGTAATAACAACTAAGCATATCAGTGAAAGGTCAACAACCTTTACTGGCCTCCGTCTCGATGAATTCCACTCTGCAGTTCTCAGAACATTAATTCCAAGATAAATACATGGTTAATGGATAACAGGTGTAGGTACATCCACCAGAGCAAGTCAGTGTACAATGTGACCAGAGATATAACTCAGTCACGTGACATGTTTGGTTCCAATGTTTCGTTAAATGTGTTTATGTAAGTGCTTGTTGCGAGGTGGATATATCCTTGGGAATGACTTTAACAGAGCAAATTTAGAAATTGTCATGGATATCAACTAACTTTTCGAGCACAGAAACGTAAACAGAACAGCTAAGCAGTAAATATAATAACAATAATAATAATAATAATAATAATAACAATAATAATAATAATGATAATAATGATAATAATAATAATAATAATAATGATAATAATAATAATAATAATAATAATGATAATGGATAATAATGATAATAATAATAATAATAATAATAATAATAATAATAATAATGATGATGATAATAATAATAATAATAACAATAACAATAATATTGGATATTTATATAGTGCACGTATCCACCAAACAAAGTGCTCAAGGCGCTCCCAATATTACCCCGGCTAAGTTAGGCTACCAATTTCAGTGCTCACAGCTTTCAAGGAATTCCTTCCTTCCGGTACCCATTTACACCTGGGTCGAGTGTGGCAAATGTAGATTAGTGTCTTGCCAAAGGACATTAGTGCTGCGGCAGGCATTCGAACCCCGTACCTTGTGGTTCAAAGCCCGCTGACTTATCCACTGGACCACAACAACCTCTACATTGGTGTATTACACGATGCTGCCAAAGAGCTCACAAAACTACAGTTGAAATGAGGCCCATTCATTATGATTCAAGACACAACAATCACAACAAAAAGATCAATATGCTTGGTAAATTTACTAAAATATGAAACATACATCTTAAGTATTATGCACTGTATAATTATACAATATTTTGCTCAAGGCAATGCATTGAGAGTTGGAACGGATGTTAGGTTTGAGTGCCTTCTGGCCCTCATCGGACAAAATAACTCTCTTGTGGTAGTTTTCAAGTGGTGATTTTTAAATCATTTAAGTCATTGATGTGTAGTGTTGTTGTCTAGGTGTCGTGGTGTATTGGTTCATTCACTTGAGTCTCTGTCATAGGGTTCAGGGTTCAAATCTCAGCCAGGCGTTAAAGTCGTGGCAATACATTTTTTATCCATGCTTACCACACTTGACGTGCAACTCAATTTGGTAGCTTAGAGTAATAATGAAAACTGCAAACTGTGATTGTTGTTATAACACGTCAAACACTACTTTCGAAAAATCAACTCAAGTGGAGTTTCAAAAGCCTATTGTACTGCCCATACTAATCATCTTCGGATTATGTAATAAGCCATTGTAAACTCCGCACATTTCTAAAGGCGATCGACAAGGCTATTGAAGTTGCCTTAAGTTGATTTTTCGAAAGTAGTCTTAATCGTTTTTTTATGTTATTATTGTTATGATTTTTTATGATTATTTATCATTTCATTAGTAGTATAAGTAGTAGTAATAGTAGTAGTAGTAGGAGTAGTAGTATCATCCTCATCATCATTAGTATCAGTATGATAGCACGCGTAAAGTGAAAGTTAACTTGCTTGCAGGCGGAGCTGCCCTAGGAAAGGGGATAGAATAATTTACCCTTCAAATATTCCAACAGCAGACGAAAAATTGAATGTGATTTATGTATCATGAATGATGGATGTGTGCTATGAAGAGTGGGTAATCATTTAAGAGAAACTCAAGTCCGGGGAAAGGTCAGATATGATTGTGTGAGCTTTCTAATTATTTTGATGTCAGTTTGGAAGAATTCATGATAGGAATGCTCTTTTAGTGCCTTCATACTCGAAATATGGTAAGACACAGCTAAAGTGTTTGGCCCCGAGCACCTGCATGTAGTCCCGTATACTGCATGGTCGTTTCTCAGTCCAGTGCGTGTGCAATATCAAGTTGATTTCTGATTGTTTTGATGATGTCACAGAGGTAGGCCTATTCACTAATGCTTAAGCACTACGTATCAACCTTTCCCGATTGTCTTTCACATTATTATTGCATTACCAGTACTCAAGGTTATCTTTGAATCAAGCAAATCTCCACTAACTCTATCTGATAGGCCTAGACTTTCCTCTCTGAGCTCGAATGTAATACGACTTGGCATGGTGTTGATCCGCGCATAAACATGCATTTGTTCAAGAAGTATAGAAACAGATACCGTAACTGCGATACTCGAGGTATATTTATAGAGATGTAAATGTAATCGTATACCCATCCTGCATCGTCTCACCCTCACCATCTTGAGCTGTTCCCCTTTCACTTGGCATACTTTCCAGCCTTGATACGCTTTTAATTACCAGCGGGTAAGCGCACTGAGGCGCAGCGAAATTCTTCTTCCAGTCCAGGGCGCTGTTGGCGACACATTATGGATGTATGTACAATGTCATGTAGAGGCGGAAGGGAGGCTAAGCGCGTCTGGAAGATTTCAAAACTTCACTTGGTGTCTGCGTAACTGATTTAAGAAGCCAGAGGTACCCCTCCTTCCCTAGTCTCACCCTTCTTATAGATACCTTAGATTGTTCTTACGAGGATATACGACCCTAATGGATACATCGCCGGCGTGTTTTCGCGCACTAGAAGTTTAGATAGGAGAACCAGACAAACGAATGTTACTTTTGAGGAAGAACTTTCCACGCCTGGATAATAATGTGGTCTAAGCTGGATGCCTTTCCCGAGCATTTCACTTGATGCTTTTTAACTTCGCACGATACGATACTGTCTACCAGAAATCGTCTGCAAGAAATCGTTAGCAACTATTTCTTGACAACGTTAACTCATTCCTACCGTTTTGAGGTGTAATCATAGGGGGAAAACAGGCAATACACCAGTAATTCAAACTCTGAATAATTTCTACTTAAGAGAATTCAGTGTGGATAAATTGGACTCGTGTGTGCTTTTGATGAACCGTTCGCTCGACGTACCGTGTAACTGCAGTCCAAAAGTGAACTTCGTCTTCGCGAAAGTTCTTATAATTTTATGGACACTGTTACATGACTGTTTGCAATGATAAACCTTGGAATGCCACAACCGAAAGTATTTTTAAGTAAGATGTTTGGAATTATCATCCTTGCCTGAAGTTGACTAAATTTATTTCGCTGTACCACGACGGTGTGATTTTCTTTTTAATATCTGTACGATTGTATTCCACAAACGCAGCTGGAAGCCTGTGTGTTTAACTTATTACCACGCAATAATGTGACAAAGCGGCCAGGTTATGTATACCAAGGTTTCTTACCGCCATTTTGAATAATGCTTGAACTCGTTATTAGGTACTTGTGCAAAGGTGAGGGATGGTGGTGATGTAAAGCGCCAAGTTATAGGAAGAACAAAATTACAATGCAAACGTGGAAATTTCATGGACATTTTCATACCGAATGCGTAAGTTTAGTGCTTTGTTCTAGGAGTTTGCTTATACTTTTCGACACCGCTCAATGAAATGCCTTGTTCAATTCACTTCAAGTCTTCCACCTCGAGAGCAATACCACGAAGCCTATCAGGATACTCTATTGGAATAAGTTTGGATATATCACGCGTGCTGTTGGCCTTCTATGTGGAGTATTTAGTCACCTGTTTTATCCATCGCGATTTAGCGGGAGAGATAGGAGGCCCTGATATCACTGCAACCGTCTGCCGAGGATAGATCGTCGCCAAAATGACATCGTGTAAGAGAGTGAACCGAATTTTATTGATTTTTTTTCTATAAATATTAACCCATATCAGCATGTATTCCAACACTTCTCTAATAGTTGTGCCTCAGCTGCTTGCGTTATTGATATCGCTCACATTTCTTGCCTTTGGTAATGAAATTTTAGGATTCAGTTTTTTTTTGAAGTCTTAAGATAAAAGCCGCAAATTATATCATACTCCATCTGCAGATCTATTCGCATTGATTTTGGTTTTGTATTTTTCGGGTGAGGAGAATCATCATCATTAAAATAATGTTGATTTTCGCTATATCATAATCAGGGATATAGTGGAAGAAAAATCATAATGCAGTCAATCAGCTAATAACTATTTTGATGACCTGCTCCCGTCTAAATTCATATCAAGAACAACAACAAAACGACTATTAAAGAGCTTGGTTTTTAATAGGGAATGACGAGAGATTATTCTGTATTCCCAATCACCATGCCATTTTCTCTTATTTTATTTCATATTCCTATCACGAACTAAAGTAATAACGAACAGCATATTAACTCAAACATGTGAATGGATATTGGCAACTCTTCTGTTGTATAAACGTTCAAAGTTGTATCTGTTTTTATTTATATCGCTATTTTAAGTATGAGAATGTCATGATGCAGAATTTTTTTTTTCGCTTTATCCAAATATATATATAAAGAAAAATATAAAAAAAATAATATGTGAATCGAACTTTTTCACGTTTGAATTTATACCGATTGACTCCTCCACAGTGAAAAAAATGAATATATACGTTTATTGAGCTGAAAATTCAAATGCAATATTATATATTCTAGCTCTGCAGGTAAAATGTGTGAACCATCAAGGAATTTCATGAAACATATTTCTCTCGCAGCCCATTTTTTACGTTTTTTCCATGCAGTCGTTGTAGAATGACTGACATTGATGCAAAGATAATGACATCATCTTTCTGATGAGGGCATAATACGTCCTTGACTCCGATATGAATCGAAGCGAATTTGTTTGCTCAAGCGAACATGTAATGTGGTTCACAGATTCTCAAGTTCAATGTCGTTTCCATGGTCAATAGTCTTTCCGTGAGTACGAATAGTGCATCTTCCCGGCAAATAGTATATGGTCAGTAGTCCTTTCGTGTGTACAAATAGTCCTTCCGTTTGTACAAATAGTTTTTCCGTGTGTCCAAATAGTTCATTCGTGTAAACAAATAGTTCTTCCGTATATACAAATAGTCCTTTCGTATAAACGAATAGTCCTTTTTGTGTAAAAACAGTCTTCCGTGTTTACAAATAGCACACCTTCCAGACAAAATACTATCTACTTGCTCTTTCAAACTACAACTAAAGCTTGATACAGATAAGATTTTACATTCACTTTCAATGTATAACGTCATTGTGATATAAACATTTTTATTTTGATACAATTTTCTCTTAGAAATGGAATTCAGTATTCAAACCACTATACAATGGTAAAAAAAAAAATCCTTTCTCTGGAACGTTTTGAAATGCTTCCTTTCTGACTCGTGCATTCTAGCATTTTAACATTCAAATACTTTCATTTAGACCATGTAGACTAAATTAAGATTAATTTGGATATTTTTGTTGTTGTTGTTGTTTTGGTATAAATGCTCTTTTCCCTTAGACGTATAATCAACGCGTCACCAAAATATCAATGGCAGCAAAATCAACATCATCACCCAAATCTAGCAGATTTGCTCACACAGTATCAGCCGCGTCGCAACCTGCGCTCTAAGCAACCAAGAACTATTCCATATACCAAGAACCAATACATCATAATTATTATGGGGGCAGATCTTTTGCAGTTGCTGGACCGAATCTTTGGAACAATCTCCTACAAAACATTCGACAGGCACCCAATTTTTGCGAATTTCAAATCTGTACTTAAAACCCACCTTTCCCGACTTCCTTTATTTCAATTTCATTTAGCTATTTTCTTAATTATTTACCCATTTTGTCAATTGTAATATTTATCATGTATTGCTAGTCATGCATTTGTTTGTCAGCATATTTGTTTGGTATTATGTTTTATCACTGTATGTGCGGCGAATAGACAAATGTATACTTATTATGCGCTTTGTAAGTATTATTATTATTATCATCAACTAAACAGACTATGGTTCGAGGGAATACAAAATCAGACCCTATTTGATGTGACTGCAGCCCTGAAATATGACTGAGAAGGGCAAATGTATCATATTTCTCCCAAGCGAGAAATTGATGGTTATCAGGTGTCTGTTTTTCTGAACGTATATCCTCATACCAGTCAGAGTTGTCTCGTCAGGAAATGAATCTTATAGTTACGTAATATAATAGTTTACAGATACATAAGGACTCTTTAGGGGTCGAGCTCTTCTGTCGTCTTGGAATGATTTCGTGATTTTTCTTCAAACCTGGTGATTTCGAGAGTCTTAGATAATAGATGCAGTCTGATAACAATAATGATAATGATAAGTAGCAATAATTATAATTTCATTCATTATTTCTTTGCTTCTTAAAAAGCACATATAAAAATACACAAATATAACATCTTCAACATCAACATCCAACAAAAAAGAACATTGTTGAGTTAAAGTTATATGTATACATATACGCAAACATAAACTTAAATCACATAAGAAAAGCATCTAAGGAAAAAAAAAATCAAATACTAAAATGAAAATAATGATAATAGTTACAATATATATAAACACTAATGAGCAAGATGATGGATAATGAATTCGTGGTTTACAACCGGCCATAAAGTTATACACACGCATTTTTGAAACTCAACAAAACCCTAGTACACTATACATTTTATAGATAATGACTTAGACCAATAGGTTTTTTATTTTAGTAAAATGTATTTGATGAATCATCCTTTAAAAATAATGAAGTCTATTCCTTTCGTTGATTATTTGTTTACAATGACAATGATTTTGTTTACCGAATCAAGTTATTATAAATCATAATGCATTCCTTGACCACAAATTATGTCCCACCCACCGAATTATTACAATCGGTAAATCTTTGAAAAGTTCCCTTTTACTAGGCCTAAATTTTCGTTTGACCATTCCGATGTCAGTGCGGTCTTGCAAAGTACCCAGGCCATTACTGTAGGATGTAAGGTCATATTGCTCTGAAGATTTTGATCAATGAACGCTTTATCGCGTATGTCAACTCATTCTAATATATATTCTGAAATTTTGTTCCGCTGTAAGTCAATATTACTTTATTTTCAGAGTAGATTTCAGCGTATGTTACGACGACTTGCGCAAACAATTTTTATAAAGTCGGGATGACTGTATTGGCGAAATGCTATGAACTCAGGCCGATAATGTAAATTGATTTGGTTCTCGTATAATCGCAAAGAAATGAAAGTCGGTTAAAATTCCAGTCCATCAAGAACGCAATTATGGCTTCTATAAAATACGAGATGATGATTATGAGCAATTTATATCGCTGCACCGCCCACGGGGGTACGTTTACCTTAAAAGGCAAGTAGTTTCAGCGGCATGATGAGCAAAAAAATTGGGGGGCAGAAAACAATACAAGTTACAAAACAAAGTGAGGAAAACCCTGGGAAATCATGTAATTTCAGCAACAATTTTTGTCAATTACTGGCATCGAATTAGAAATAAACCATGTATGAATTTTATGGGGGTGGCAACTGCCCCCAAGGTGCCCCCCCCCCCCCTCCATCAGTAGGCCAGTGAGTAGTTTTACATGGAATCATGATGAATAGACGATCGTCGTAATTTGAAACTGGGTCAAAGTGGATCTGCCATGAACAAAGAAGCCATAGGTGAGCGATGTAATATGTGTGGGGGTTTTTTTCGGCGCGTTTAGGTTTTTTTTATTTCAGTGTGTGTAGGTTTTTTTTTAAATTTCAGTGTGTGTATTGAATAAATCAAACAGCAGAAACACATTTTAAACAAGCTTTAAAGATATACTGCATTACCAGAGGAAATCTTAGAAACAACAATGTATTAGCCCATCTCCATAATTATGAAAATATAATCTAACCATATAATGAATAGGTAAATTGTGATTTCATTAACAATTTGAAAAAATATATGATATTAATAGATTTATGAATTAACCGTACAAAATGAAGATAATGCTGCACTCATAATCCGTCTTCATGTATAAATGTTTTTTTTTCACAACTTTAATGCCATCACCATTACCTGTATGTTTTGGTTTTTTCTATGAAAATGTCGCCTATGTTATTATGTAAGTGATCTGTTAGCCCCATTTTAATATACAGGACTAGGAACGTATAAAAACTGCTTTTACAGAGATGGGGGTGTAAAATTCCCTCTTTCACTTGATAGAGTGTCCACATCTTGTGGTTTGGCCCATTAACTTCTGATGCATAGCCTTAAAAAGCTTACCAAATGCATGAGCAGAAGGAACAAAAAAATTTTCACATTTTTCTGTCCATTTTGGTTGCTTCAGTATCTGTCGTTTGATCTGAATTCTATTATTAGGTAGATAAAGCACTAAAATCTTTAAATTGGCAAAGCAATGGAAAGGTTAAAATCACTATTTTCCATGCAAATTTACAAATTCTTAACTTTTTATACTTTCCGTCAATTGATATTCATTTCAGATACATGTCATTTATAAGAATAATGTAACAATAAAAGAAAAAAATACTGATGATGCCTCTTTGAAGCAATAAAAGAAATAGTGATGTTGTCTCTTTGAAGCAATAAAAGAAAAATACTGGAGTTGCCAATTTGAAGAAGAAAAGCTAGTCAAATTAGGATTTAAATAATTTCTGTCCTGAATGGACTTTAAAAAATCTAACACCATTAGGGACTGCTCAAACAGCAGTAATCATTATCCATTAATCTGTTTACGGTGTGTTGTGTTTTATTTAAAATGGAAAGGATCAATAAAAGTACGAAATACAAACAAGAAGAAGGAATAATGTCTTCAATTATTTTTGAAATATTTTTTAAATATTGAACCGTTTCTATTCAGCTAAAGATTTTCATACATTGTCATGGCACTATTTCTACTACTACCTCAACCCCAATCGGTTTATATCCACTTGGTCTAATTCCCAGATCGTCTAGCACCACTATGGCTAAACCCATTTGGTCTACTATCAAATTTGGTTTAATCGCCGTTTGGTCCAATCATCACTTGGTCTAATACCCACTTGGATTAATTGTCTAATGATCAAATGGTCTAATGGCTACTTCGTCTACTTAGTTTTCCTCATTTAGTCTAAAGACCACTTGGTCTATTACCAGTTCGTCTGCTCAGATAGACTAAGTGGTATAAGACCAAGTGGTATTAGACGAAATGAGCATAGCCTAACTGGAAATTAGACGAAATGGTAAATGGCCAAATTGTTGATAATACCAAAAGGTTATTAGACAAACTGGTTGTAGACGAAATGGGATTAGACCATGTGGGATGAGGCTAAACGGGCATTAGACAAATTGGGATTAGACCAAGTGGAAATTCACCCCACAATCAACATCATTATTATCATCACAGCTATTACCATCAGCATTTCAATCACCACCACCGCTGCCATCGTTACCTCTACCACTATGCACATCTGTCACTGTTTTAACCACATGCTGAAAGAGAGGTTTTCATTAACGATGATCTGATACTAATTTACCCATAGAGGTACAGTGTCACCTTTAGGATACGCTTTTGCAGTATCTGTTGGTCCAGAATGTTGGGCAATACATGTCATACATGAGCAGAAAGAGAAAAATGCGCTGACAAATTTGAGCCCATTCCCATCGCTGTATGGTGTGGCGTTCTCGAATTAGAGCAGTTTAAGTGTAACTTATCATTAAACTCTTTCGATTGGCAATGCAATGAATAATATATAATCTTTATTTCTGTGTTCAAATTGGCAATTTCTGATTAAATTTTTCAATTATATTTCATTTTGGTTTATGTTATATCCATATTTATTTTTTTCAAGCTATGTAAACATGGAAAAAAAATAATTTGTATTACCAATTTGAGGATTGAAGATGATTAATTTAGACCTCAAGAAAGCTCTGTACTGCTATGGGTTAAAGATAAACTGGAGTTCTGGGCCCCGTTTCATAAAAATTGTTGCCAATAACAAGTTGCAGTAAGTGTTCTAAGCTACTGAAACCCTTGCATCTGATTGGCTGTCATAGAAATGTGGCAGTTGTTAGTGATAACAAGATTAATGAAAAACGAGGGCCCAGGTCATGCGATCATAATGTGAAAGAAACTTCCCAATCAACTGGGAGAATGAGATGAGTTACATATAAAAACTGGTGTCTCTAAAATTAATGTGAGATTTGGAGATTATCGAATCGTATTTTCCCCTAAAGGTACTTGCACTTCACAAGGAACTGAGTATATGGGACCACACCCAAATCTTGTGTGAATGTTACCTCGAACTTTTCAGCCTTTTCTTGTCATTTTTCCAACATGAGAGCATTTGAAGAGCAATTCTTTCTAGGGTAAATTTTTACTATGATATTCTTTCCTAACTGACATGTTAAGAATGAGAAAGCTCACAGATTTTTCCCCTTTCCCAGAACTCGAGCTTCTCTTGAAACACTATTACTATTCACATTTTGATACAATGGAGAAGTAAGAGTAAAAAGTGTTCATATCTGAGGAGAAGTAGGCGGAGTGGGCGGATAGTTATGAAGCATATTAGGCCCACGTGGGGGTGGATCTTGATCATGGAAAATGTACAGAAAGCAGCGAGTTCTCGGAAGAGATAATGTCATTTAAACTCTGTAAAGTTGAAACTGACATTTATCGCGTACATTTTGTTCTCATGTATTTTACAATTCATTTTGTTTCAAAGCATTTACATTGCTTCAGTAGTGATATCGCCATATACGTTACCAAACGCATCTATGAATAAAAATATTCTTGTAAAAACTTATGTATGGTAACCGTAACTGCTTTTTCTGATACTCGGAAAAAAAATAATGATAATACAATGTACGATTTGGTCCTCATTAAATCTACTCTTGGAACCTGACTTTGATACTTTAAGACTACTTTTTAAGGCTGCATTATGTCCTGTTTCGAATGATCATGATATCAAATTCATTTAAAAATTGCCGAGAATGTCTTTACCTGGAAAGCGTGGCACTTTATGTTAACGCATTTTTACACATGATAGTAATAATAATAATGATAATGGTAATGATAATGATAATGATACTGATAATAATAATCAGTAATATAATAATATGTCTTGTTTATCCAGGGTGGCCTCTTCAGTACTATGTACTGTTCTTTCAGAGGGCCCTGCAATCATATTATTATCCCGGTTTAATAGCAGGGCATCCGTAGCGCTCAGTGCATTGAAAGAATAAAACCAACTCATGTACCAACTCGCTACACCTGGGTCGAGTGTGGCAAATGCAAATTTAATGTTTTGCCAAAGTGCAGCTGCCGCAGGGGGTTGAACCCCGTACCTTGTCGTTCATAGTCTTGAGACATATCAACTATACCACTATACCTCTGCCTTCCTCCTAGAGTCTGTATCTCAGATTCAGATTTCAGACATCATAGATTTTATTTCATTTTTAGTTTACTTAATATCAAGTGTACAAGAAAAAAAAGGAAATATAATATGACTGAAAAATAGAATGCGAAATTAGCATGACAAGAAACCAATATGCATAAAATATGTTCCGAAAGTAAAGAGCAATAATTATTGTTTAAACACGAAAACGCAAACAGACCAGCAAAGAGGCAGGACTACTGGCTACACTGGTCCCTGGAAAACGTACACAATAATCCCAGCAATATATTACTAAATGAGAGTTAACGCAGATATTGCACATTTTCACAAACATCGTCTCTCGGCAATCATTGAATTTGAGGCCTTGAATATTCGGTTTAAGTTTGGTTTGATCCAATGAGAATATAGCTTCCGTCACCTCAGGAAATCAAGATCACCTTTAAAATTCAACCTCAACAAAATAAAACAAGGGGGCCTATGTATAGGGAGACGTCATCCAATTAGCTGCAATATACACATCTCCTTTGAACGGGGTGAATCCAGGGCCCAGGACGCCGCCAGAGGGATGTCTTGGGTCTGACACCCCCAGCTCGTCTTGCATGCGATGGAATTCCGTAGTGGGTGTCGGCCATTTTAGTATTAAAACACACTGAATTTTACATACTTGAGCGCATATCTCTCTTTTACAAACATTAGACCATTTTTCTTTTATAGAAGGATTACATGAAGGGAATCGTGATGATGAGGATAATTTTATCCGGTACCTTGTCATCGATCATCCCAACCCTCACCACGGGTTTAAAATGTTGTTGCTACGCCCCTTAATGCAGCTGATGGTCCCTTCGCCACGTTGTTTTGGTATACCGATCTTTGGAATGCGGCACGAACAGAATGCAGCACGAGACACCAGTCTCTTGATAGATGCTTTACCCACTTGGGACGCGGTCATCAAAGGCGTAGCAAGGGGCGGATACGGGGGTCCACTTGCCCCCCCCCCCCATAGAATGACGATAAAGTTGAAGTAAAGAAAAATAAATAGAAGAGGAGGCAGAATAGAGATGAGGAAGGAAAACGTGAAGAAAGTAGAAGAAGAAGAAGAAGAAGAAGATGATGATGAAGAAGAAGGAAAAGGAAAAAGAAGAAGAAGAAGAAGAAGAAGAAGAAGAAGAAGAAGAAGAGAAGAAAGAAGAAGATGTTGTCACCCGAACCCGACCACCCCCTTATTATGATTGGCCTCGCTAATTAGCATTCCTTAATTTCATCATGTAGGACCAGTGCCCCCGTCCCCACCCGCTACCAATTCCATCTGAACGTGCTCTAGACCCACTCTATGCCGTTGATAATCGGAGCGTATTCTCAACGTAGACTGAAAGAAGAATCATCCGTTATAAAAATATCAGGGTGAAACCTCAGTCGATCTGATGCCAGCTGGGAAGGGGATATGAGATGGGCCATTATCTCTTCAAGACATTGGTTAACATTGTTATGATTTTAAAAAATCTTGTTTTGTTACTTGAAATGGGATAAACATTAGGATTATAGTGTAAAAATACCCGTCTGAAAGTTTCAAAGTATAATATCAACAGGAAGTATTTTAAAATATCAAAAATGTGAACCAATGTTTGAAAAATATACGAGGGTCGGTTGCACAGAATAGACATAAAGAGTGCGCATGCGCGTATGACTCACCGTACTGTGTGTATTGGCGTATCACGCGGAGGGAGGTACATAATGGCATTTTCAAATTCAAGCAAAGTGGTCCTCTTAGTGATTGTCTCGTGAGACGAAGGATAATAAAATCGCCGTTTGCGTCTTACTTACACTTTTTCATTCCAAATTATGGTTGGTTTCAGGGTTTTTGAGTACAAATACAAGTACTCATACACATGTTTCATCTTAGTTTGAGAATTTTTTAAATCAGCTACTCACAAAGTTAGCCAATGCCTTTAACCCATTCGTGACAGAGGTCCACATTTTGTGGTTTGACCTAATAACTTTTGATGCAGAGCCCTAAAAATTATACCAAATACATGAGCAGAAAGAGTAAAAAAATCTACACAAACTGCGCCCATTTTGGTTGCGTCAATATTCGGCGTTTGATGCTGAAAAATTTTTAAAGGAAAATAAGCATTAAAATCCTTAAATTGGCAATGTGATAGAAAGTTTAAAATCACCGTTTTTCCCCTGCAAATTGGCAACTTTTTGACTACTCATCATATTTTGTCAATTTATATTCATTTCAGATACATGACGTTTTATAAGAAAAATGTAGCAATAAAATAAAAATGTTGGTGTTGCCAATTTGAAGAATAAAAGCTGATCAAATTAGGCTTTAAATAATTCCTGTCACGAATGGGTTAATGTCCAACCAGGCTGTTCCATCTCCCTGGTCCAACTTCACAGCGTGTTCTTGAAACAAAAGGCTCAGGCAAATTAACAGGAAGGGTAGAGAGGGGAACGATGCGAATCATTCTCTTCTCAGGATGTTGACTAGAGCTCAAATGTCGTCGTTATCGAAATGATCAAAAACTTTCACGTAGTTACACCTTACATGTATCTCTGTTTCGAACTCAATGTCTCGGATAGTTTCAGATACGCGAATTAATATAAGACCCGCAGTCTAATACCCACTAGACCTACACCGATCTGGTAAACATCAGTTGGGAAATTTTTCCAAGAGCTCAAGTTGTCATTTTCATTTCGTCGTAGCAACATTTACTTTATGCCTTAGGGCGCCATGTCATGTCTAGATATGTATAATCTCACGGTAGATTAAATTGATTAGGCCTATGATTTGAAATAGAATAAAAAGCATTTCTCTCGTTTATTATCAAGGGAATATCCGTTTCAGTAATGAACTCGAGTATCCTCGAGCAAAAGATGTCACTCGAAAACTAATGTTCAGTTACTAATTATGGATGACATTTTTGTATGATAAATATCAAACCTCTCCAAATAAAATATAAGTGTAACCAATCCGCGAAATTTAAAAAAAAAAAGAGAAGACGGGCAAGACTGCAATTAGAAAAGCATTTTAAATGACTATTATACCAAAGCCATTCACACCGGCAGTTTCAAACTGTGATCCTTTTCAAAATTTAATTACCGATTTTCAAATCTTACCTCTCAATTGACAATTCTTTCTGTATAATTATTTTGCATTGCTTTTTTTTTTTGTTCCTAACTAAAATTCATATTTAACTGTATTTTAATTCAAAGCAACCACAGTCGACCACTCTGTCACTGTCTTTCGATATTAATTAGAGTAGAATATCACACTGGCCTGCTACAAATGAATAGGCCTTCGTACTGATAATGGGTCAAGCTGTGTTATAGAAGAAAAAAAGAGGTAGTTAAGGGTAAATTACAATGGATGAGATGAAATTAATTGAAAACGAAGCCCCGCAAACAGATTATCATTATCTAACTATTTGTAAAGTATTGGAATTCATGCACTACTTACGATTTATTAATATGGATAATCGCTAATGGACACATTTTGTCAGTGAAATTAGAATAAGGCGTCTCGGTCGAAGAAACAGTTGAAGTATCTTATGCTAATAGATTTTTTCCCCTCTCATTTCAATATTTGGGATGAATTAGGTTGTATGGAAACCATTCACGTCAGCACGTGCTTTTTGCTAAAGGGACTTCTGTATGCAAAATGCAAAATGAAAAATAAGAGTCACAATTGCATGGGAAATGCATTTTGTTCTTTTATCTTGTATTCTCTTTACAGTATTTTATCATTTTCCAATTCACCATTTCCTCTCTTTCCTCGATTTTTCTCTCGTTCTCCGTATCTCTTAAAACGATGCCATTTTGCATATTTTACCGTTATCGTGGATTTTTCATCTTTGGTAAATTTACTGGACCTAGACCATTCTCCTTAGTTTTCACTCCTTTCATTCAAACTCAATTCTATATTTCTCATACTTTCTCAAAGTACCTATCTAAATTCATTTTGTTCAGTATGCCCTTCTGTATCTCACTCCCTCTTTTGACTGAAAGAGGTTCTGTCATTCAGTTGCGCGCTCTCTCTCTCTCTCTCTCTCTCTCTCTTTCCCCACTCCTCTCCTCTCCTCTCCCCTCCTCTCCCGTTTCTCCTTATTTTTCCACTCATTTCATTCAAACTCAGTTCTATATTTCTCATACTTTCTCAAATTACCTATCTAAATTCATTTTGTTCAGTATGCCCTTCTGTATCTAACTCCCTCTTTTGACTGAAAGAGGTTCTGTCATTCAGTTGCGCGCTCTCTCTATCTCTCTCTCTCTCTCCCCACTCCTCTCTTCTCCTCTCCCATCCTCTCCCGTTTCTCCTTATTTTTTCACTCATTTCATTCAAACTCATTTCATTCAAATTCATACTTTCTCAAAGTACCTATCTAAATTCATTTTGTTCAGTATGCCCTTCTGTATCTCACTCCCTCTTTTGACTGAAAGAGGTTCTGTCATTCAGTTACGCGCTCTCTCTCTCTCTCTCTCTCTCTCTCTCTCTCTCTCTCTCTTCCCTCACTCCTCTCCTCTCCTCTCCCGTTTCTCTACTCCTCGCCACTCTCTCTCCATTCCTTTATCCTTTCTCTCTACACCTCTCTCCACTCCCCCTCTCTTTACTCCTCTCTCCTCTCTCTCTCTCTCTCTCTCTCTCTCTGCATCTTCCCTGCTAATATTGCGGGGGTGTAACCATGCAGTATGGGATTAGGTCTCCTTTAACAGAAATAGCCATATCTTGCAGGTTTTTTTTTTAGGTGACATGAATAATGCAGTCATATCTTTTATTTTCATCATTTGTCTTTCTTTCTTTCATTTGACTGCCTAGAAGGCCTCCATCTTGAATCCTCTGTAATGGAGAAAGTCGAAATATCAGTACGCTTTTGGGAACGAAAAAAATATTGTGTTATTATAGCCTATGTACTCTCTACTTCGCGTGTGTGCGTTTTTTTGTTTTTGTGGGTTTTTTCGGTATCATTCATGGTTACATTTTTGGTGTCAAATCAAGAGTTACCAGCGCTGTTGTGTTTTTTGTTATATACTTACGGAAAAGGTTGGTATGTATGATTATGATTTTTGCGTTTGAGATTGTTTCGGATAAAAATGGGTTTTCAACCTAGTGTTAATTTACTTTTTTGCTGCCATTTGGATATAATAGCCAAATAAAACCATGCGCTTGGAAATTAAGAGGTATTGAATCAATGCTTATTTTTAAAGTTGAAGATATTTTAGGAATTAAATGTAAATACCAATGCACATGTCTAATGAGGTCTAGAATATTAGACTACGACTTGACGAACGGAAACCATAGCGACCAAGTCCTGAAGTCATTAGAGAAAGAATTCATCCTTTATAATCCTTTACCAACTTCGTTTTGGCCTTTGTTAACAAGGCAATATATCACAATTGTAGAATTATGTTATTACAATATAATCAGTCGCATTCGTCACATGCACGTGCAAAGCATGTGACCTTGTAATGCCTTTCACCTAATAATACAATGTTTTCAGATCTCATTAAGATGGTGTGTAAATCGGATAATAAATCCGCCATTTGCC
The DNA here is from genome assembly GCA_029962745.1 of Echinometra lucunter. Classification (NCBI taxonomy): domain Eukaryota; kingdom Metazoa; phylum Echinodermata; class Echinoidea; order Camarodonta; family Echinometridae; genus Echinometra; species Echinometra lucunter. The sequence continues at coordinate 7,267,869 of CM057165.1, forward strand.
ATATCATCCTCGAAGACCAGTTTCCGGGGTTTTGTCAGAAAGGCCTTTATTCCCCCCCCCCCCCCTCTCTCTCTCTCTCTCTCCAAACCCCGAACTCCATTCTTTCCAATCCAATCCAAAAGTCATTTAATATAGTGCCTATTCCTTGCAGTTACAAAGCGCTTTCAAGGGTTAAGATAGGACATAACTTTAGACATTTCTTTGAAGAGAGTAGGTCTTTGGCCACCTAATTATTTAGTCGCTATTCTTATAGTAAATAGCTTGTTGGATCTGTTGACAAATTGTATATGTCTTAACCAACTTGCTGAATATATAATTTATATTGGCCTATATCGTTGAACGTGAAGAGAATGAAATGAAATGAAATGAATTGAATTGAAATGAAATGAAATGAAATGAAATGAAATGAAATGAAATGAAATGAATTGAAATGAAGTGCAATGAATTCAAATAGAATGCAATGAATTGATTAAATGAAATGAAATGATATGAATTGAAATGAAATGAAATGAAATGAAATGAAATAAATTGAAATGAAATGAATTGAAATGAAATGAAATGATATGAAATGAAATGAAATGAAATGAAATGAAATGAAATGAAATGATATGAAATGAAATGAAATGAAATGATATGAAATAAAATGAAATGAATGAAATGAAATGAAATGAACTAAGGTTTCTCGCAGACCAGTAAAAATGTTTTGTCAGAAATAATCTTGAATTCGTTTCTGGTAATGTCTAAATTTTTTTTAAAGTCTCCCAAATAAAAACAAAATGTGACAGCCAAAATGCACAAGCAATTCCTGTACAACATAATTTTCACACCTTTTACAAAAGTGGCTAGTACTCATCCAAGCATAAAATATGTTGAGATTTTTTAGTGTCATATAAAAGAAGAAACTTTCAGCAACCCATATATGAACACTTTCTGAAAGTATTTCACTTTTTTTGGGGGGGGGATTTTTAAAATTGTCATTATTTTTTAAAGCGCCTTCATGATCATAGATTCGTCAGAAACTATAAACAAGACAGCATTTGTTTACAAATCTGGGGTTGTATTCACAAAGACCTACTCCTCTATTTAAAACTGCCATACCTTTCACACGTGCATGCACAGTCTTTCACGTCTGGCTCCAGTTATATTTAGAATCAAGCCTTCATTTTATACTAAACTCAATCAAACACATTTTACATGTCTTCAAAAAAAGAAAAAAAAAAGATGTTCAAGAGGTTCGTAATAAGAATGATGTTTTCGTTCAGTCTGTGTGAAATTCATACATGACAATAGTATCTGTCGGCCAATTTTCACAGAAGGAACAGAGTTTTCAGAGACTACAATAGACATCGCATAATGAACCCCACATATATGATTTACATATAGTCAACTACAGTATATTCATGTATACCCCAAAGTTTGGGGTTTTCCCAACCCAACTTTTATTTTTCACAAGGGTGCTATGCCTTCCGCTCCAAAAAGTCGGGTGCTGCAACACCACCAGCTGCACCCCCAGCTGCACCCCGACTCCCGGGGGCCTGGGGCCCATTGGCAGGTATTAATTATTCTCAGTCTTTATCACAATCGGTTGAATATATTATATGGTTTGATTCCTTGCGAATCTCTTAATACTCTGATGTTGTTGCTGTGAGTGCGAATGAGCTCGAATATTCAACGATTTTTTTTTCATTCACGATTACGATGACGGATAAGAAAAGTCTTCTTGACAAAATAAAAAAAAATTAAAAAAAATATAGAAGGAAGAATCTAAATATATAGATCCAATGAGATGTGTCACACAAAAGAAGTTTACTATTTCTGTAGAGCTACTTTGGAAGCTTTATTATTCATTTAATATGCTTTTTACTTCACGATACGCAGGTATGACATAACAACCGTGCGATCGGGGTGGGGTGGATAACTGCCGTACTGACCTAAAACTGTCTCGGCGTTAGCTCATTCAAAGAGGACATCTTCAAGATTATGAAGATGATATGATATAAAAAGAACTTTGCATCCTGTCGTATGATATACTCCTCTATACTCGTGCATTCGTAAACCTACGCTAGGGGCGACTTGTCGTAAAGATGTAGGCCAGAGGGAGCGCCGTTGATCACCTATCGGGGACGTGGTAGCTCGCTTGCTATTGGCAGGCTAATTCGGGGTCGTTTAACTCCACGTCAACCGTACCAGACTTCAACTTCGTGTTTCTGACACGCTAATGCAGCATCTTAAAGAGAAGCTTGCGTTCTGGAAAAGGTTGAAAATAATGTTTGGGCTTTCTGTTTCTCTTTATGTCAGTTTTTAGGACTATGACAATAGTCCCTTAAAAAGGAATGTGATTCAAATGCCAAAATATTCAAAATCTGACAAAGAGCAGCCCGAAATTTGTTTACAGTCCCATATACCCATTTCTTTGTAGAGTGCATGTGCTTTTAAAGGAAACAAATTACCCTCAAGTCAAGTAATTTAGAAATCAAAGCTGAGACGGAATAAAACAGATCAGCAAAAAACTTGAACGAAATCCGACACGGAATAAGAAAATTATTGCTTTATAAAATTTTCTATATGACATTTTTTCAGTGACACTACCATGATAGCCATTAGTGACATCATTTTGTGGACAACTCTCAATATGTTTTTACAATGTAATACATTAACATTTTCATTTTGCTTACAATTTGCACATTTTTTAAAGCCAAACTCAAGATATACAATGTAGGGATATTTTCTCCGCAACATATTTGGGATAAGGGCAATGAGAACATGTGTTCTACGAAAAAATGAAGAATATGTGAAATTTGGTGTACGGTACAGTCAGACTGACAGTTGTCCACAAATTCATCACCAATAGCTCACTGATCTGTATGAAATCATACAGATCTTCTTCTTCTTCTTCTTTCGTTGTATGGTATCGGCATCTGATCAGTGGAATAGCTATGGTAGTTTCAAAAAGAAAATTTCATGTAGACATAACTTTCGTACTCTGTATCCGATTTCGTTCATATTTTCGCTGATCTGTTTTTATTCAGTCTTAGCTTTGATTTAAAAGTACTTGACTTGAGGGCGTTCTTTTGTTTATCACTTTAGGGTAATGATTTTCATTTGGCGATTTTCAGGGCATAACCAGTTTTCAGTTACTAATTATCAATCAACCTTTCTCAATAGATCGGTTTTCTGATTTTATGCATAGTTGTGGACTACTATAGAAGATTATTTGAGGCTTTCCTGACATTTTAACAACTAATGTATGCAAAATGGATTCCATCAATTCAGCTGCCATTATGCGTGCAGCAAGGTTTCTGGAGAGAAACGTGAATATAACTTTGAATACATTAGTAAACTGGTCCATTGCTTAGAAACGGTTTCTTTTACAATGTAATGGCAAGAGCCAGGGGCGTTGCCAGGGAATTTCGATGGGAGGGGGGGGGGGGCAAGATGACCGAAAATCACATTTTGAATGCGCAAATAGGGGTATTATATTACAATTGCATAAGCCAGCCCTCTCTTCCCTATACTCTTCTTTCTTCCTTTTTCTTTTCTCCTCTTTTTTAAATTACTTGAAAAAAAAATCATAGGTGTAGTCCCTTTTGCCCCCCCCCCCCCCGTAGGGCCGCCCCTGACAAGAGTAGCACTCAGGTTTATCTTTTACTTCGTGTTTCTGTCGACTGCATCATCTTAAAGGGATCCGGTAACTTTGTAGAAGCTTGATTTAAAAAAAAAAACAATTCTGATGTCTGTGTTGTATAAAGATGTTCAGAATGATAAATAAACAGCCTGGAATATAAAGGTTTTGAAATATAAGATGTCAGTATCAAGATATCTATCACTGAATTCCGCCATTTGCAAAACCAACCTGGGTAGGCTGTTTTGTCTAACACTGCAGTCAGTGGGGTAAAAAAAAGTGGCATTTCCGGTCACTTGTATATTTTCACTTTTTGTGAAGCACATGATGATACTTTTGAATGGCATTGTGCAGGGTTTCATATTTACACAATATTACATACACTGATAACATGTAGGGCCAGGCAGCTGAGAGCTCAGATTTTTGAAAGCTACTCAACGGCTTTAACTTGGTATACGAACGTGCCGTGTTGGGGTAAATATCGTGCGTGGTAAATACCGTGGAGTAAAATGTAACGTTTGGTGTTGTATGATTAAAGAGGAGCTGCAGTTGTTCTGGCAAGGCCTGTGATTATTCTGCGTGCGATTTGTCTAGAACACTACGCTCCCGTATTGCAAGAACCCCCCCCCCCCCCTCTCTCTCTCTCTCTCTCTCTCTCTCTCTCTCTCTCTCTCTCTTACGATATTTACATAACAAGCGACTCCGTGGAACTGCTTTACCATATTCCCGGTGTCAAATTTAACTGCCGTTCAAAAATGAGATTATTTCGACTTCTCTCACGATTTTATCATATTTTTTTTGCAAGTGACATGCATAAATGCAATAAAGTGTGGATTGTACTCTCAAAATACTGCTCAGCTCACCCTAGCTGTTGATTTTTTTTTTTTACTACCCGAGCATATATAGTTTTTCTTTTCGTCCATAGATGAATCTAATTATGAAGAGATGATAAGATGCGATAAAAATGATTTATGATACGAAAATCTTGCACCTTTGATGTTATTTCCTATAAAGGTCATCCATGAAATATTAAGTATATATCTTAAGTAGTCCCTAAGGTGACCGTGCTCTCAAACCTAGATTCTTTGAACGTTTCTGTGAATGATCTCGGTTACCGCTGTGGATACTTTTTTTTTTAATCTTTTGGACAATTGTAGGGCTTTTCATTAACTGACCACTCTGAATTCGGTGGACATCAAAGGAAAATATTACCATGATAATGTAAGTGGTATAAAGGCGAGAGATTAAAATGGTGACCTAGATCAACACCAGACATGCCAGACGTCTATCGGGAAGGAGTCAAATTATATCATTAGGGTTTAGAAGGGCTTAGGCCTACTTGTATATTATTGAAAATCACCGAGCATGTTAGATTTTTAAATTGGGAACGGATGATGTTTACTAGATCCCATGTCCGTATTGCATCTCGGAGGAGACGATGATGAAACGCAGTTTGCAAACAATGGTAAATATGATATGATCATGATGGTCATGTGACCGCGAGAGAGAATGGATGAGAGGGGGGGGAGAGGGGAGGAAGAGTAAGTAAGTCGGCGTTCAAATGGAAACTGAGAGAGAAAGCAAAGAAAAGAGGAAAGAAAATGCCGAAAGAAAAAATGAGAAAGAAAGACAACAGGAAAGTGGCAGGGAGGGAGAGAAAAGCAGGGAGAGAGAGAGAGAGAGAGAGAGAGAGAGACTAGACAGAGCACGATATATGTCATCAAGCCATTTTGCCGATGCCGTACGAGAGAGGGAGCGTGCATGGCCCCTTGGGAGACGGCAAGTGTTGTTGTACGAGATGACTATACGATATGATAACAGCTCACCCCATCACGGGCTGATCAATAGGACGTTTACCCTCCTCGGCATCTCACCAAAACATCTCCAAGATAAAAGGATGAAGGATTTCTCAGGGAACTGGGAGATGAGAAAGGCGTATATTATGTCCTTGATTAAGGACTCGGGAATCCCCTAGTCAAAGCGCACCAATTTGATCACGACTGACTGAAAGGAAAAAGAGATCAAATACCAGAATTATAAGTATTAAGTGATTATATACGAAAGGTACTGTTTAAATCCTAGAGGTTTTCGCATAAAAAGTCACGCAAAGTGTTTGGGACATAAGGAGATTCGATTAAAACAGACTACTGCAGAAATATTTAACAAAAAAGGGGATTTGTGGACAACTTATGCATATCATTTTCCACAAATGCGTTTGTTAAAGGGATCCGATAACTTTGTGGAGGCTTGATTTAATAACTGTTGTTGAATTTTGATGTCTGTGCTGTATAAAAATGCTGCGAAGGCTAAATAAACAACCAGGAATACAAAGGTTTTGAAATATAAGATGTTATTATCAAGGTATCTATCACTGAATACCACCATTTGCAAAAGGCGTCCTGGGTGTGATTTTGCCTAACACTGCAGTCTGTAGACAAAAAGGGTCTGGTACTACCGGTCACTTACATTTTTCACTTTTTGTGAAGCACATGATGATGATTTTAAAGTGCATTTTCAAGGCTTCATACAGTATTGGTACATTATTACATACACTGGTAGCATGTGGGGTCATGTAGCTCAGATTTTTAAAAGTTACTCAGTGGCTTTAAACGAGTCAGATACGAAGAAACACATTTTCTTTTAGTACTTTTTGCCAGAAATTTTCTTCAGGTTTCGGTTCCAAACTCTTTAAAAAATCATGCAAAATTAATTTACTCTCTTCTTATTCACATTAGGTTACGTAGTACATCTTATAACAAATGACAACTTCATTTGGGAAATATTATTGTTTGGGCACTTACGGAAGAAACTTCACTTTCAGCAGATAGTAAGCAGAAGTCTTTGAACAGTTCGTTGATTTCCAATAATTATGATGATGATAATACTGAAAATGATAATAATAATATTGATAATAATTATAATCGTCATCATCATCATCATCATCATCATCATCATCACCATCATCATCATCATAACAATTATGATAATAATGATGATAATGATAATGATTATAATGAATATTTATATAGCAAACGTATCCACTAGACAATTGCTCAAGGCGCTCCAGTATTACCCCGGCTCAGCTGGGCTATCACTTTCAGTACTCACAGCATTAAAGAAATTCCTTCTCGCCTGTACCCATTTACATCTGGGTGGAGAGTGGCAAATATAGATTAATGTCTTGCCATTAGTGCCACGGTGAGCTTCGAACCCCGGACCTCATGGTGAACAGTTCATGGACTTAACTACTGTTCCACAACAATAGCAACAGTATCATGTTTTCTTTATTGATTTCTTTATTATACCCACTTTTGAAGTGAATGTAGTTCGACAGAAGCTCATTTTGACACCATACCACATACATTTTGTAAAATGCCTTACAAAACATTCCCAAAATGGCGTACCGACTGTCTTTAAATACACTGTAACTTAACCTCGATATATCTCTGCTCGCTAACCTTCCATACCTCATCGAACCTACTCATCAAAATACTTTCATGATCTTTGCCGAGGTACGCCCTAAGTTAACAGGAACAGCCCCGTGCCCTACAGCTATAGAAACATACAACACAGAATGGCGGGGAACACATGCAGGATGTGCAAAAGGGCCTGCGGAAACACAGGGATGGGTAATTTGATAAGCACTACACATTGAAAGTGTTGAGACATTCGAAATGTTTCGGGTTACCTTAAAGCTTCGAGGGTGAATGCTAGGTCAGAGGAAGAAGAAAAAACTTGAAATAGAAAGGTATCAAATAGGGTGATGTTTGTTATTCCGAAGGTTCTTTTTCCCGAAGGTTCGTTATTCCGAAACACGCAAATTGCGTATACCTATATTCGTTAGTCCGAAAATGAAAAAAGGTTCGTTAATCCGATTATTTGTGGCGTTATTCCGAAGGTTCGTTAGTCCGAAAATGAAATAAGGTTCGTTTTCCGAAGGTTCGTTAATCCGAAAATGAAATAAGCTTCGTTAGTCCGAAAATAACTAAGAAACTAACGAACCTTATTTCATTTTCGGACTAACGAACCTTCGGAACCTTGTTTCATTTTCGGACTCACGAACCTTCGGACTAAGAAACCTTCGGAATAACGAACCTTTTTCAGTTTTCGGACTTACGAACCTTCGGAATAACGAACCTTATTTCATTTTCGAACTAACGAACCTTCGGAATAATGAATTGTAACCATAACATATAAGATAATACTGCGAAGAAACATATTACATCCAGGCGCAGCTGAAGAGGGGACATAAAACCATGATAACATTCAGAAAGTTTTTTGGATGTGAGAGAGAGAGAGAGAGAGAAAAAAAATTATCGCTTAAATTGGCGAGGGGGATTTGGACTTGTTTATTGAAGGTAAGTCATTTGGGTTTCAAAGATCAGAAGGGGCACATGCGGAATTTGACACTCCCCCTTTCATCTATATTGAGAAAATATGTTCTGAAATCAGATGCAAAAGAAAGGATTCTAAATAATATTTAATTCAATATATTCTTATACAATAAGATTATGCAGGAGAAATAAAACATGTACGTGTTCCTTGTGTGTGTGTGTGTGTGGGGGGGGGGGTGTATGGCTGTGAAGATATCGGTATGCAGTACTTTGTCTTTGCTTGTCTGTGTATGTGGTGAATGTGTTGTTTCATTTTTCGTATTGTAAGTCATCGTGTAGTTTATTTTCAATATAATTTGGGGGCCATGCTTGATAAGCATTTTGCTTTTTTGTGTTCCCAACCATATTTTGCTTTCATGTAAATTTCGATTTATTATAAACTTCTTTTTGTAATAGGTTTGTTTTTTATGGTGAAATAAAGTTGAATAAACCTGTTTACTAATGTATTCAAATTTATGCACCTTTCTCTTCAGTACCCTCGGTTACTAACTATTCACTTCACCTGTTATGCATAATGGCATCTGAATAGAAGGAATCCACTGTGCATACATTAGTTGTTGCAATGTCGGGCAAGCATATGGCAAGCTTTTTTGTTGTCAAGGGAAACCTTTGTCCAACAACTATGCATAAAATTAGTAAACAGGTCTATTGAATTGAATATGTATCATATGGACCGATTCAACGTGGCACTAGAAATGCGTTTGTAGGACAGCCTACCCGCACAGACGATAAAACTTGAAGTACTTGTTCGACGAACTGACGAAACGGGGATTTATTTACTTAAAAGAATTAAGCTCAAGAGCACGCTGATATCGAATATGATATTTGCTTACATCCTCGAGAATCAAACACACACATCTTGACTCGGAGGGAAGGAAATTGCGAAATCATGTTCTTGGGTCGAGAGGGAATGCTCCACATCAACCTAGTAACACGAGTTGTTGAAGAGTCTTTGATATCATAACTCAGAGGTATTTACATGACTCTGTTTGCTCATCCTCTCAACTTAAAAGCAATACGAAAATGTCAAAATGTACAAACACTGTTTGGTATCAAGGAAACCTAGGTATTCCAGGAATAGACTAAATATGTGCTTTACGAAGGAGGTTGTATTCTATCTCAATCTTTGCTATCCATATCTTCGTTTTCCCATTCTCAATGACCTCCTACAACATGTTCCTCAATGCACTCCTAAAAGATACTCATTTTACAACTATAGATGTCTGCTGCTTACAATACTTTAAAAAAAAATGTATCCGTTTCTATTCAACCAATTACAAAATACCTCATTTCAATCGATCAGTTAGGGGAAATTTCTTTGTTTTTAAGTGTTTTTGGGCGCACTCGATGATATTTTGCAGCAAATGAATAATCCCTAACTTATGCCTGATTATCGTGTTTTATTTTGTTTTATTAATCCTGTTAATCGTGTTAATATTATCAGCGCGAGTGTTCTCCTCTATAGCTCGTTTTAACAGTTGCTTACATGACATAATCTACTATAGCTTGCAGTCCTATTGTTATTCCCCGTGAACCTTGAGTGAGTATTCCAACGTAACATATTCTTTTGATATCAAGGCTTGAGAGAAGTGTGAAATTTATAATTTTGTATATCGCTGGAACCCTAATTTCAGAATGCTTCAATTGATAAATTTTTGGTTGATAGATTTGGAGATCTGTAAAACAGCATTTGTTTCTCAGCGCCACAAGCATTATGGAATACGGACCTGTGCGCTTTGTGAAACGCCACTGTTAAACATGTTAAATTATATCTTGAAAAGTTCCTTGCTTTAGGAAAGAATAATAAAACGACCTTTCTCGGGAAGTTAATAGATACCGAAAAATCCCATATTACCAAAGAGAATCATGGCGATATGCAAGCGAATCATTTCCCCTGTTACCACCGGAAGTCAAGCTAGGAGAAATCATAATAGTTTGTATTCTCGCATTTATCTCGCGACGGGATGAAATCACTAAGAACTGCCGCGAAGTCATTATCGAGTGTACCCAACCCTATGAGTTGTGCTTAGAAGAGTTAAAGGTAGTAGCCCGCATTTGCACTACATTTTTTTTCCCAGAATTTGAAGAGAAATAAGCTAATTTCAATTTTAAATGATAGATATTTATGTAAAACTATCATGTTATCAAATTTACAACAATATTCCAAAGAATAAGTGAAAAATGAATGGTTTTTCTCTTAAAGCGTCAGGAAGACCCCTTTACAAAAGAAAGAAAATAAAAGAAAATTTGTGTTGAATATTTCCTTCTCAATCCTTAACGGGAATGTACTGGGATCTAAAACTTCACGAGTGTTTTTTCTGTGGCATAAAGCAATCCAAAGTAAAAACTTTTGTGCAGATTGGGTGCCACTTGCACATGTGGGCTACTACCTTTAAGGTAGTGAGTGAGCATTCTTATCTCTTCATGCGGAGGATGAACATCATGAATGATTCAAATGAAGATGAAGAGGGAGAGAGAAAGGTGGAATATGGGAGGAGGAAGAGGAAGAGGAGGAGGTGGAGAATGGAAGATACTTAAAAATGAAATACAATTCAAAATAGATATAATATGTACACATGCTGTTTGTGCAGTTATGAATCTGGGGGTGTTTCATAAAGCTGTTCGCAAAGTTACGAATGACTTTACGAATGACTTGCAAGCCAAATGGGACGCCCAAAGTTTTCCTGACACCTGACAAAGTGTGACTGCATTTCCCATAATCTCAATTAAATTGCGGCAAAATATATTTTGCAATATAAATGTTTGTAAATAATAGTAATGTTAATCTACATCTGCATATTTCACCTTTAGCTGATTCGATATAATTATAATGACCTGAGAATCCTATTTGGCTTGCCATATTCAAGTCATTCGTAAAATCGATCGTAACTTTACGAACAGCTTTATGAAACACCCCCTCGGTATAGTGTCCAGTGACTCACTGAACTGGAATCTAAGCATGGTGCGGTTGCAATGGTGTTCTTCTTTTCTTCATCTTGAATGCAATTTATCGCAACTTCTGCACCAAAACTCACTTTCGATTATGTACGTAGCTATAGAAATTTGAGTAACGTTGCATTGCATTATATTGCATTAATCGCGATAAAAACATGTATCCAGCTAGTAGTTGTGGCTCAGTGGGATAGAGCAGTGGTCTCGTAATCGGGAGTACCCGGGTTCGAAACCAAGTGGATGCGCCAGTGCCCTTTGGTAAGGTATAAATCCTCATTACCAAGTCCTTGGGGGGGGGGGGGGGCTTTAAGCCGTCGGTCCCCTGGTTGCTTACTAACAAGCATACACATGCTTTCTTAGCAGTCAGGTAAATTAACCAACAATTTATAACCAATTTATTTAATTCAATTTAATTAATTTAAGCATAACGATACTTGAGTACACATTCGCGTACGAGAGAATCACGAAATACTAGTTTTATTATAAATGCTACTCTTGCTGTAAGGTGATATCGTGTCATTTCAGACTTAGAGATGGTTAAAGGTTACACGTAGCGGATGAAGAGCAGGAAAGAGGGATAATCCAATTAAAAACTTGGATGGAAGAGATAAGTGACGCAAGGGGATGAGAAAGGGGGCAAAAAGAATTATTGAGAGAAACCTTGAGCTTGGCCTCACATGATCAATAGCCTTCACCCGGTGATTGCCATGGTAACCACACATCATTCTCCTCCTTACAGATGTAGTTTCCGCATCTCGTGAGTGTCATTGGCGATTAGAGACTCCAAATGCATATGGATGTTTGTTATCGTCTATGAGCATGATAAGAGGATATCCTAAATGGGGACACCATAAGTAGGGAGATCATAAACCTAGAGATTGTTTCAGGAGATCGTCTGCTCCGATTTGTGGTATTTTTCTCTGCGTCATTCGTCTTGAGCTCATCTGCGAATGCAATCAAGCAATCTCCTAACACGTTCCTAAAGACATAAAAAACAGCCAGACGAGAGTCTCATCCCAAGCAAGCAACTCTCATGATTTATCGCGAAGCACTTGATGCAGACCAGCGAGCGTCTCCTCTCGACGACCAAACCAACCAACCTCCAAGACGCTGGGTATACTGCTATTGATTCTGCTTAGAGTTTTTTCCCTCTCTCTCTCTCTCCCTGTCTGCCATTGACACGTAGTCATTTATACTCCTCCACCCTTTTATAACATCGTGCAATTTTGCAGAGCGAGAAGCCAAGTTTAGGCGGGAAAAAAGTGTTCTGGTGAACGAGAAGGAATGTTTTCAAGCAGAGGCCAACGGGTGCGAGAAGGGGGCAAACTTAATTAAGCATTAAGCTTTTTAAAAAAAAAATCGTGTTTGAGGGAGGGGGAGGGTCTCTGTCGTCCATTGACGCGAGAGTGATGCCTTTGAAAGATGGGACACGAGGGATGCGCATCTTGACACGGACTTATCATCTTTAGGTGAGCATCTAGAAGGGATGGCGCTGCGTCAGATGCCCCCACACGTTTACGCACACACGCGCTCACTATCTCAGGATCTCTTCTAGTTCTTCTCGACGCCGTTTGATGTGAGCACTGTGGTTCTGTATTAATAATCACCAAGGACCTTAGGCAGACCGCTGCTCTTTTTTTTTCTACCATGACCGTTAAGTCTGGATGTATCTCGCTAATCCTCGCTGTATGTCAAGCCAAAATCCCCTCGGAGATTGGGAGCTGCATCTTTAATAGAGAGCGATTTGGTGGCATAGCTGTTTAACGGCCCCCACTATCATCGACGGACGGTCATTCATTTTATCAATTAAACTTAAGCATGCCGCTTTTCTACACAAACTACCTTTCATTTCATGTGCCTTACTGTCGTGCCCTTCATTAATAGTCGATTGCGAGTTTCCGATTACGAAGATCGCTTATCGTCTGATTAACTATTTCTAATTCGGAAGAAAAAAAACTGTCTGCACAGTTGGAAAACCACAAGGATCACATGTCTGATGCTCGTCCGGTATATGATACCACAGTGGCGACATAATTTTGTTCGTATGAGTAATAATGATTTTAGGGAGTCTTTGTATCTGGATGTTTTCTACTTATCGTCGAGATTTCTGACATTTTCCTCCGTCCAATGAATAGTCTGGGAGCTTTCTCATTATTGAAACACATTAAATAGATGACTTCCCTAAGCCTCGCCATCAACACATCCTAGATGTGATGAAGCGAAACATTGGTTTCCAAACTCGAGGCTCGATTTTCTTAACCCAACCCTTCTTTTTGGCTTAGGCTCACTGATTTCCAAGCCGTGCTTAAGACGAGTGAGAGGTTTCAAGCATGCATCGCGTCAATTTAGAAGTCGGTGCTTAGCCGAGATTTTGCATCCTTCATTTCTCCACTCCTTTCCCTGGAATACTTTTGGATTATAATCACATCAGTATCCACATCACCTCTGTAAAAAAAACAACTTTCATCTTGATTCACAACCTCCTCATTATCTTGACCATTGCAGTGTTGCCATAGCTTCTCACCATCATGGAATCTAGCCATTCTTAGGTCAAGGCACTATGGCTTGTGAGTGGACAGAAATGATTGAATTGGAAATTCAACCTCATATTTCCATTGCCTAGACACTGTTGGGCTCTTAATCGCCTGACTATCATTACGCCTCAAATCGAGCACAACAGATCGAACGTATTCCTCTGAGGAATCCCCCTTTCTGACTCAAATCGCTCCTAAAACGGATTTACTCATCCTGGGATTATCTACCCATCGGTTTATTGAGATATTTGGATATCTAAACAAGGAATAGTTTGATTTAGGAATTATATATGCAGGACTTGGAATCAACATCGTGAGTGATTGTATTTGGTGTTTGAAGTGTTCGAGGGTTGTTTTCGTAAAACCGAGGGCTGATGCTCTGGAAATCAAACTTTGTTTAAATATGCGACGAAAACGGAATGTCATTAGGTGCCTCAGGTGACAAGGAACAAATATATTCGGATTAATCATTTTGGTAAGTTCATATGAATATCAGATCAGAAAAAAAACATCGATCTCTAAGTTTGTCTTTTCGACGTTTTACAATAAGAAAAATCGAGCAAAACTCTGTAATTGAAATGTATTTTTAGTTTCTTCAGTCTAATGGACCAAATGAACAATGGACGGAATTGAATATTAGACTAAGTGGCATTTGGACTTAACGGGTATAAGGGACAAAATGGTTTTTGGACGAAGTGGCTATTGACTCATCGGTCATTGGTCGAAATGATTATTAGGAAAAACGCTAATTGGACAGAATGGTCATCGGACGAAATATTGGTGGACGAAATTATAATAGACTACAAGTGACTACTGGGCAAAATGGCACTAGAGCCGATTGTCTAATGTTGCAATGAAGTGGCTATTGACTCATCGGTCATTGGTCGAAACGATTATTCGGAAAAAACGCTAATTGGACAAAATGGTCATCGGACGAAATATTGGTGGACGAAATTATAATAGACTACAAGTGACTACTGGGCAAAATGGCACTAGAGCCGATTGTCTAATGTTGCAATATAGATCTACGTTAGATCGTAACTGATTACCACGATGCCTCTCCCGTGTTTGGTGTCGATTTCGTATTACGCTAGGATAATAAATCATCACATGCAGGCTTGCTCATCCTCAATCTCGCCATACACTCTCTCTCTCTCTCTCTCTCTCTCCCTATTCTCCTATCCATTCATCTTTTCGTGAATAATGTGCAGGGTATTTTCTGCCTTTCTATCAGATGGACGACTCGCTTACACCTTATAACCCACATCTTTCCATATTATTTTCTGCTTTCTTTATCGTCCCTCTTGAGAAAAAAAAAAGTTATATGAACTTGTTTTCACTTTATCTGGAGAAGTTCATCCCTCTCTCATCGCTACTCTCTTTTCATTGATGTCGTATGTTTGAATATGCTATCCCCCCCCCCCCCCCACACCACCACCGGGAATTCCTCTTTCCCTTTCTCTCTCTCTCCCTGCCTCTGTTGGTTTGACCTATCCCACTTCTCTCTTTCTTAAACTCTGACTATCTCCCCTTTTTTTCTCTTTCTCACCTCACTCTCCTCTTTATCTCTTGGTCTGACTCTCCCTCTCTCTTCCCCTTTTCTCTTTGACTATCCCTCTCTTTTTTTCTCTTTCTCTGTCTCTCTTGGTCTGACTTCCTCTCTTTCTTTCTTTTTCTCTTCATCTTCCCTGTCCTGTCCCTCTTTTCTCCTTTTGTAATTTTATTCTGGCCTCGTGTCCATGCATGAGGCGAATAATACACACCTTGCTCCAAAAGACAGAGAGGATGGCAGGATAATTGGCCTCCATGCACACTTAAAATGAAAGGTTCAATTTTGCACCCTAAATCCAACACTGGTAACACCTTTTGGGGGCAATCTTGCACCCTACAATGAAAAAAGTGCAAAGATGCACCCTTTTGCAGTCGTTTGCACCCGAAAATGCCCGTCTGCACCCTTAAAGGTGCAATTATGCACCTTTAAGGGTGCAAAAAAATTTGCATTCAAAGGGTGCAAATACAAATTTGCACCTTCCATTAAGGGTACAACTCTGCACCCTTAAGAAGCAAAATATAACACACTGCACCCTTAAAGGTGCATAATACTTCTTTGGATGCAAAGTTGTACCCATAAAGGAGCTCCCAGTGTTGCATTTGAAGGGTGCAAAATTGAACCTTTTTTCTTAGTGTAACTGTCCCTTTTTTGAATGTTTAATACATGTATCGAAAGTTATTGTAAGTTCATTTTGATAAAAATATAGCGTAGAATAATAATGGTGGCTTCTCATAAATCGCTTGGGTCCGCCCGTCTCGACGCTCATGGCGCTATTTATACAAATGTTAAATAAGATATAACAGTATATTCAAACTGAACTTAGAGCATATAAAATACAACAAAATTAGCATGAGTGTAACTATGATAGTTCCCAAATATTGAGATGAAGTACATTTACAGTGAAAATCAACTTAAGGAACAAGGAAGAATTATCGTGGGATACCCAATAAAATTTGATGATATTGATTTAGATGACAGGGTGACTAAATATTGCAAACCTAAGAGGATGACTAGAACAAGGAAAGGTCAGTATAAGGTACAGAATGAAATTAAGTTTAAAAATTAGATAAAATAGAACACGGAACTGATTTAAATTGCAGTGTAATTAGACATGGCATACCTAATGAGATAGCTGGAAAGAGTAAAGACAAATATCAGGTACAGAACGAAATTGAGTTAAACATTAGATGAAATATCTGGTCAGTCATAATGGACATTTCTGGCATGGAGGGTGAGGAGTGTTTGATTAGTATTGGGTGAGTAGGTACTGCTGTCAATCTAGTTAGAGGTTTCGTGGTGTAGTGGATACGAGGGAGTTTTCGCAACCAAGTACGCGACCGCCAGCCGAGCGTATTGCATGCGCATGCTCAAATCTGAAGAACAAAAGTTTTGCATACTAATCGCAGATTATCAGGCTACTCAGCTCTGTTTTAGATTGAGAACGGACGCAATTCTGGCCAAGAACCGTTCTTGATTTCAACAGGACGGGGAGTTTTTCAGATCTGGGCCCTGTTTCATAAAAATTTGCTATGATAGCAACTCCTGCTGGAATGGTAACTACCATGGTAACAGTGAAAATTCTGCTTCCTGATTGGCTTTTATAATGAAAGTTGCCATTCTAGCATGAGTTGCTATCATAACAACTTTTTGGGCATGAAAAGATTTTTGTTCTTTAGGATTTGAGCATGCGTACAAGACACGCTCGACCAGCGGCCGCATACTTGGTTGCGAAATGTCTCCGGACTGCAGATCAGAAGGTATGGGGTTCGAATCCCAGCCCGGTCCTTTGACAAGACAGCCTACATTTGCCACTTTCCTGATATGCTTGAGCGCTGGTTACTTGGGCGGCTGGGCTATGACCGGTGTAGTAACGTCTAAGCGCGATGAGCGTCACAGCGCAAGGGATATGAGCGCTATACAAAAAGGTATTATTACTCTTCCTAGTTACTGTTTTCCCCATGTACCAATACTCCGACAGATTTGAAAAAAATGTGACAGTCTTTAATCTGGTCCCTGCTAATCGAATCATATCAAAAGGGCATGCATTCCACTTCTCTGGTTATCTCCATGTAAGTCCGACGTCACATTTACACGTGCCAAAAATAATTCCATTCCAACATGTCCAAGCTATAAGTTTGAAATGGCATACTGTATATTCACCATGGTTTCAAGGGAGCTTAAAACTGCTGCATCCACATGATCAGCTCTTACTGGATACTAAGTTAATAATAATGATAATAATAATGATAATAATAATAATAATAATAATAATAATAATAATAATAATAATAATAATAATAATGATAATAATGATAACAATAATAATGATAATAGGGTTTTATTTACCCAGGGTAGCCACAACAGTTACTACTGCTCTTCCTACGGGCTCTATTATACTGTTACTATTACCCCAGCAATACCAGGTACCCATTTAATACACCTGCGTCGAGAGTGACACACATGAGCAAAACACCTTGTCCAAGGATGTAAGCACCAGGCGAGTATCGAACCCAGGACCTCTCTATGAGAGATAAGAGCCTTGACCGCTATACCACCGAGTTCCCTAGCACTGAATAAGACGATGGTATTATTTCCCGAGGCCTGCGTATAGTCTTGCTAGATAGGCCAGGGCCCCGTTTCATAAAACTTTTTATCAATAACAAGTTTGCAATAACTGTTATAAGCTACTGAAATCCTTGCATCTGACTGGCTGAGAGCAAATTTGTCATAGAAATTTGGTATTTGTTATTGATAACAAGTTTTATGAAACGGGGCCCATGCAGAAACGTTAGTCATAGCAAAGAACCGATTACGAATTGTCCTCGTGTCATGTCTGCCATTGCTGGTAATCACATCACTGGACGTGACAAAAATGCTTAAAAACTAGAAACATTTACTTCAGTATTCAAGAGGGATTTTCTTTATTGCGTTTTACGTGGTGAATGGTTTACATTGTATCCTAGTCTTCTATATTCATGCTCAACAATATACATATATATAAGTTTTTTAAACACAAATATCGTTTGTTTACTCTATTAACGCAGTGTCACGTTGATCAGATATCAAACAAAGAAGTATTGAAATTTTCGAGTCTTTTGAAGAGAGATTAATCTGCATTTCCCACTTTCCATCCAGGTGTTAAAATGCTGCTGGTGGGAAGGAATTACTTGCATGCTGTGTTACGAAATGGGTAACCAGCTGAGTTGAGGTAATATTGGAGGGCCTTGACCACCTTTCGTGATGGATATGAGCGCTATGAAAATAATATTTATTCAATATCGTAATTATTATCATCATCATTATTGTTACTCTTATAATTATTATTATTATTACCATTATTATTATTATTATCATTATTAGTAGTAGTAGTATTATCATTATTATTATCATTATTATCATTATTATTATTATTATCATTATTTTTATTATTATTATTACCATTATTATCATTATTATTAATATTACTATTGCTTTTATCATTATCATCATCATCATCATAATCGTCTTTATTATTGTCATCATTATTCTCCATAAAAAGCACAAAGCATTATGCAACAAACAGACGATACATCAAGTTTTTCTCGTTATTTTCGACGATTATCATTCATGATCTTACTTTGACAATAATTAGTTGCTTTGTACGAATACAAATTAAGGACGAAGATAAAGGGGAGGGGGGGGGAGGAGGGGGAACAGCATGTGCGGGGTCTCATGTAGTGATTGTATTGCCTTTGACAATGTAACCAAAAGTCATCGTGAGCCATATACATTTCAAGTATAATTTGTTTCTCGTCGAACTCAGTAGAATCCTGGAAAAAAAACACACCAATGCTCATGTCACAGTAAGAATTAAATGAGATATTTATTTATATTCGTACTTATATCTATAACAAAAAATGATATGATATTTATCCTTATACACGTAATTCAGGTAAATTTAAAGTATCTCCTAAGCTTAGAAAGTATAGGAATTTTATAGAAATATTTACACAAGGAAAGAGTGAGAACTCTGTAATATAGGATTAAACGTATTTACGAGAAATAAAATTACAAATTTATGCATCACATGTCTTGTTATTAAATACATGAAAATGGCTGGAATTTTATATGACAAGGTTTTATTTAACTGATAGCTGAGCTGTATGGAGTTGTGTTAAAACAAGACTTCATTCAGAATTATGTTTAAGATAGTAAAAAATAACAAAGTAAACGGCACTTGGATTTAAAATGGGTGAGAGAGGGGGACTAAGAACACACACACACAAAAAGAAAGAAAGCATCAATCAAGGATATAATTGTGATTCATGTTATCAAAATAGTAGTTTGAAAGGTAAAGCAAATAAAATGAATCACATTATCAATTCGACTAAAGATATTGAGAGATAACTGAATAGGTGTTTGGTACAGCAAAATCGGAAAATAGCACCCCTCATTTCCGTCTACAGGTCTATATATTGTTTCGATTTTAGGCTTTCTGTCATTCATGCGATTTTACTCTGACGAGTGCATGTCGAAAGGCTTAAGTATGTCTATGTTCATTGCTATTTTCCGATAGTTAGAGACATAATTTCTTACTCTTGCTTTATCGGCCTTTTCATCATGCAACGTGGACGGAGTGTTAAAGTCTCGATTTTATTAACTTCTACTATTCTTGCTCGAGGCCACTTTAAGCTTTGAAAAAAATTCTCATGGAAATTCATGAATGTTCCCAGAACAAACATAATACAACTGTGCAAATATGAGTAGTCATAAC
Organism: Echinometra lucunter; assembly: GCA_029962745.1. Taxonomy (NCBI): domain Eukaryota; kingdom Metazoa; phylum Echinodermata; class Echinoidea; order Camarodonta; family Echinometridae; genus Echinometra; species Echinometra lucunter. The sequence goes on from CM057165.1 coordinate 7,287,676, forward strand.
GCGGGATTATGGAGAGGAACGGGGGCAATCCTTCATCTTTCTTAATGATAATGTCAAAATGCAGCCTCAAGTCTATCGCTCTTGAAGAGCAAACATTATTTCATTTCGTAACTCAAGCTAATCGAAATATAACTCCATAAGGAAGTCTGAAAATATGACTTCTTCAAACATCCTTATTCAAATAATTTTGTTAGAGTAAAACATGACACTCCCGACATGGCTAAAACATTTTGTTTCATTAAGCTGAAATGGGTATGGCAATGGCTGACGTCTTACAAGCATCTTAACAATGAAGGCATCATTAGCACCATTAAAATGGTATCATGTAGATGGAATTATATATTCATTATCATTTGGAAATTTGGTTACCAAAAACTGATATGAATCAACCTATATAAAGCAGATGCGTTCGAGAGATGAGACTTAAATGTAATCTACTTTATATATCAAAGCCACCTGGATGTAGGGAGGGGGAATCGAATGCCGATTAAAGAATTTTTGAAATTGCAGCTAAATGGAGCGATATAGCCTCAATAATTAAGATACAATTGACAGGGTGCAGACGATAAGATTTTAACAAGTTTGCATGTATGGCAACGAAAAGAGGCTCGCAATGAATGTGAGTGATTGAGAGTGAAAGAGAGAGAGAGAGAGAGAGAGAGAGAATGAGGGGGAAAATAGTTTTCACAATTACAACTGATATCTTTTCACAAAATGTTCCGGGTTTTTTTTTGAGGATCCGTTTTTAGGCTTCTTATACATGTGTATCTCCTTTCCGTATGTTTGTTAAATTTATGTTAGATGTCCTCATCTTTTATTTATTATTTATCAGTTTATTTATTTATCCACTTATTTATTCATTCATTTATTTGTTTATTCATTTCTTTATTGAGTCTTTATTACCCATGGTGGCTTCATTAGTGGCTAAAACAATGTTTTTTCATGAAGGCCATTAGTATCATCTTCGTTCTGTCAGAGTTGTAAAAATTCACCTTCTTAAGGCAAACACCTTTTTAAAGATAAAAAATAAGAATGGGTCATTTAGGGGGTTAACAAGCATCTCGCGTCGTTTATCTTTACCATTACGTTGAATATAAATTTGAGTTCTGGTCATGTGATTACAATGTAAAAGTTATTCCCTGTTATTGCATTTAGCTGATTTATGAATTTATATTACTATCATTCATCAGAATTTTGTACATATCCTTCGATTTGGCATTCAGTTTGCGTGCCTTATATGCTTTCATGATGTCAATCCTTGAATTTGGGCCAATTCGAAATTATCAATGAAACTGTCCTCACCTTGCGTTGCTCGTGTAAGAGTGGCCTTTCTCTGTAGCTTGTTTAATTTGCAGTGGTAGGTGTAATAGATTTGTCACCATGCACTACTCTGTCAGAGCACACCTTTCTTCAGTGCTTTGTATGTACTTTAATGGATTCTTTTTTAATCAATGACTGAATGAAATTTGGCTGATTAAATGAGAAAGGTCTTTACCTCAAGTCCTGTCGCTCTCATCATCTCCCCTTACTTCATCTTCTTTTCTTTTTCCTCCTCCCTCCCCCCTCTCCCTCTCTCTCCTTTTTCATTTCTTCCTCCTTTCTTAAATTCTCTCTTCCTTCCTCTCTCCATTCCTACATCTTTCACTACATAAGCCTTGTTTTTTTCCAAGTGAGATGCACAACCCAGCAAACAAACCTTCTTATAAAACGTACAAAAAAGTGGATGATTCGCAGAGGGAGGAATGGTTTGGGGCTATGCTGCCATCTTGAAAATTTAAGAAATAAGGAAATGGTAAGGTCAGGAGTCCGTCTAAATGGGGATAAGAAATGGCCAAGTACAACTTTATCTATTCAGCAAACTGATTAGAGCGTAAGAAATTTCCCTTGTATACACGTAGCTGATCCAATAGTGAAATAGGATTAACAGATCAACACTCCGAATTAACGGTTTTCTTCAAATTTATTTCTGTTTGTACCCTTTCAAGTACCTCCAGAACTTGTCAGTGTGTTTGTAATATGTCCTTCCCTGTTTAAGGTGTTGCCTTTTTAACAGTTTCTTTCAAAAGTTAATTTAAGGAAATACGGATGAAAGAACACTTTTGCTAGCCGTTGTCATTTCACCTGTACATATAGCTTGATAAAAGCTCCACGTGACGTCCTCAAAGTATACAATGTGAAATCAAGAAAATAAGTAATACTGGGAGTCGTGTTTTGAGGCTTTTAATCAAGACTGAAGCTGATGCAATGATTTGATCTATCCGTGTGCGTATTGCATTTGCAATTGAAATAAAGAATTTAACTGTTTTCTTGAACTCATTCTTAATAATGTATAAAGAATCATAATTTCTTCAATAAAATTAATGGCATGGATTTTTATTTTTTTCCTACAAGTTTACGAATGTATTCAATTCCAAATATTAGAGACATTAATATTCGTTAATATTCGTCACTGAACCTACATGTTTTGGATCAGTGAACCAGAGAATAACCGTGCCAAAGTTTGAAGTTAAAAGGCATATCTCCATTTGACGGTGTTTTTCCAGAATGAGTAAGTCATGTGTAAGTAGGGCAATACTTATTTACGTTCAGACGGTACGGCAAAGCACTATTGTGTCCCGTGCCATTCCTGCTCAGTGTTAACGCACTCAACCATCCATCCAATACAAAAGATATCGAAGGACCCCCTTTTTTCGCTCCTCATACCCAGTTCAACAAAGTTTGTTCCTTTTCGCCGTGCGATCCTATTGTTTGGGAAAGTTGTCGCTCAATATTTGGTTATTCAGTTTGAATCGTGTATAATGTGGTGTAAATGCATTGCTGTGCACTGTAATGTGTACTTCGAGTTGGAATCGCACAGTGCTGGAATGCATTAGAGTTTCATACATTCTAACTTTGGAATTCTTAATCCGTTGGACCCTAATTTTGGACTAAGTTATTCGGGAATTTGATCCACCTGCCGAAGGGGTACAGACAGCACAATGGGTGAGTACTTTTACTTGGTTTTTAGGGCGAGGTTGGAAATCATATATTTGGTTCTTGTGGCGAGTTTTGTAACTATTATTAGGCATGGCTCGGTTGAATCAATAACTCGGCCTGCGAGTGGCGCCCTAAATGGTATATCCTGTCGAAGCTTTGAAGAAGGTCCACTAATGTTACCTCTAAATTATAGGGCTCATAAACCTGACACCAGGGATTTGGGTCTGGCAGATGCCTTTCCCAGCCAGGAGTATTTTGAGAATCTTTCTCCATCGTCACTTTGTGCTAGATGCACATAACCGGTGTTTGTAACGAGGATTTGTTGTAAACAAACACCGCAAGGTACATGTTGTCACTACTGTCAACACTCGTAGTGTAAAAGTTAACACTTTGGCGTAGATTAATAGGTCTGAAGAGATGCTAGTAATTCTCTATTAGTCTCACAAGATAAAAAAAGAAAATTTTAGAAGGAAATGAGACATAACGTTACAGATCCATTGTTGTCACATTCATGTTCGCCGTGAAAAAAATTAATGTAGAATTTACATTAAATTACTGGCATCTCTGCTGCCAGTAATTTACTGTATATATATTTTTTTTTAAGTATTGTACTGTTTATTCTACGGTAGAACTGTAAACAGCAGTAAAATTAACTGTAAACGATACAGTATTTTACTGTATCCCTTTACAGCATTTTCAGTTAATTGCTGTCAATTCTGCTGCTAGTAATTTACTGTATTCCTATATTTTATAGTGTATATGTAATTATATAAAGGCAGTTTTATTGTGTATTTTACCAATTACCTTCGTTGTTTATTTTGTTTTATTGGTTCATACATTTTCTCAATACTTACTATAGGCTATACAATTTCCTATATTCATGATATTTATGCCCATTTCGCTTTAGGACTGAATATTGAATAGTACTGTAACCTAACAACAGGGTATGTGGCCCTAATTTTACATTCGAAAGGATCGAAGTATCGTATCAGTGTTCCTATGGGTCCATCTTAAAATCCATTGCAATGGTATGTTTCAGATCAAAGTTGAACAAGGACATAGATGTTTTACGTCAGCTGTGTTCTATTTGAACTTTGACATCAAATAATTCTACCTCAAAGAATGCACGTTACTTTCTTATGTTTAGATGCGTTTTTCTAAGTAGGATTTGTATTTTTATATGTTACTTAAGTTGACTACGTTAAACTTATACTTTGGTCATGAAACATGACCTTCAGGTTTGAAAAAATCCAATCCAACAAACAAACGAACAAAAAAGGTAGCGTACATGTATATGTCCACAGTATTCCCTTCGAAAATGGTCACGATAAAATTACATTTTCTCAAAACTGCGATTTACTAACATAAGTCAGTCTGGCATATTCCTCAGCAAATGTGAACATTCTTGAACTTACTTTGTTAACTATTGTAGGCTTTGTAGTGCCTAACATTTGTTCAGTATTTGCGTCAAGTTGCCCAATATTTGCATCAAGTGACATTTGTGAACATCTAAACCTTTCGGCAAGACGTTTCCAGTAAATCATTGTCAAAGTCGGTGCGGCACTTGCCTTAAACTTTGCTCATTCAATATTTTGTTTCCAAAATATTTACTGTGAGCATTTTAGTAGGTCTTTAAACGAAAGGTTACGCGAGTTTTCCCTGAACGCCAAACATGATCCGGGATAAAAAGCCATGACGGGGCTCAGAGGCCGATCCAGTATTTTGTAAAAAGAAGGTGGGTATATAAAGATAAATATTTTGATCCAGCCCCCCCCCCCCCCACGCTAGCACACTTTCATGTGGCTTTTTTGAAGGAAATCTGGAAAAGGGGACAAGATATTTCTTTCTCCTGGTTGTTGCCGTTTTCTTGGCATGGGTCAGTTTCCCCCCCCCCCTCAATTGGGGGCTTGACTCTGCCTATACGATACACGTAGTTCGTTTTGTTTATTCAATCCTAAACACCTTGACTATGTTATGCCTATACACTTGTAAATTATAATTAATTGGACTGACAGACATACAATGTACACCCAGTCGTGTTTCTTTGATTGCCCCAGTCAGCTCAGTTCCTCGCAAACTGTCAGTAGCCACATGCGTTCTATAAATAAAAATCTTGTCTATACGATTCTTGAGACTCGGTTCGATGCATTCACTGGAAGCCACGATAAAAACCAAGCTTGATTTACATTACATGCATTAGGTCGTAATGTGGGCCCAGTGGCGTAGCGTGGGTTCAGTCATGGGGGCGGGGGGGGGGGGGGATGATCTCAGAGGAAAGGCGAAATGTCATATGTAGAATAGTATATGAACACTGAATTTAAAAAAAAAGATATTTCCCATATTTATCTTACTCTTTCTCTTGATTGTCCTTCATCTATAGGTGAAATGACTTGGAGAGAGTTTCAGTTTTTGTGGTAATTGCCTACAATTCAGTGGCAATTGCCTACACACTAATAGAAGGGTAAATTTTGTTAATAATTCTAACCATGATGCACACTCCGTTTTCCTTTTATAAATATCTCATGTACCAACTAATGAAATACATCAAAACAAAATTTACAAACAAATAGTACCATTCAAACATGTGAAATAAAATGTGACTTTCCTCAGTAATAAGCTGTATGTGTATGTCCTCTCATATCTCTCTCTTGGAATAAGATCATTCATGACCAGATATTTTTAGATCGTTAAACTGTCATAACTTTCCATGGGGGATTAAAGAAATACAACATTAACCTGAATTTTCTAATGGTGATCATAAAACCCTTCAGTGTTGAGATGCGGTCATCATTGCACTACGGATGATGTACATGTAGAAGGAATGCGGCGAGGCGTGGATAGGGTGACCGTATATACACGATCTAAAGACAATCCGGGGGGGGGGGTGTTTCACGAAGACTAAAATTGACTTAAATCTCACTTAACAATGGCAGGTCATTCATGCCACTGTTTGTTTTCACCATTGGCCTCTCAAGGGATGTGCAAATCATGGTCACAAATCTACAGAATTAACATTTGTTGTTTTTTTATCAATGAACTATTTAAAAAAAGGGGAAATTCTGCAGATTTGTGACCATCCCTTGAGACAAAGAGCAAAGAGTGGCATGAATGGCCTGCCATAGTTAAGTGCAATTTAAGTCAGTCTTTGTCTTTGTGAAACACCACCCTGATTTGCCAAGACATAGGCTGATATTTCAGAGGGTAGCCTATTGTAATGCACATGCACACTCATCCGCCAAAGTTTGACGAGAATATCAGAACCGTAAGGGTAAAGGGCTATACCCTTTTTGACACGTGTCGTGCTTATAACACAGATACATTAATAAACCATTGTCTTTGATGTGTGGGTGCGAAGATGGACAAGCTGACATTCCTGGCCGAGTTATTTTGTTTGCCTTTACGTTTGCCCTTTAAAGTTCTTTAAATTTGCAAGATTACAGGCAGATGTTCTCCTCTCGGCATTAATGCTCGTTTATTCAATGTTAAAATCGTATCTGTAGTCAATGTGTGACATTTGAATATAATACATGGTGGGGATTTGTGCTTGCGTAACTTAATAAAAATATACGACCACTAACATTAAGAAAATGTATATGTAAGGCCAAGTAAAAAAAAAAAAAATGTGTTTCTCGTCCCCGCCCGCATCGGTTTTTGCCGCCGCATCAAAAAAAGTTTTAAAAAATGAAAAAAAAAAAAGAGACGAAATTTCGATTGAGTTTTCGCTGTTTCCAGCCGTTGAACCTCATACATGCACAGCCTACATATCGTACCGTACTTAAAAACGACTGGAAATTAGACTACCCGAATAGTGTTGTGAGGTGGATCGGCCTTTTTTTAATCCATCACGTCGAAAAAAAAAGGTGCCCTCATCCTCCTTTTTTTTTTAAGTTAGGACGAGAAACTAATCATTTTTTTTTACTTGGCCTAATGTGCATTATGAGGGCAGCATGTGGAGCTCATTAGACCAGCTTATTGTAGATAATGGTGTGTGGTGGATCAGTGGATAAGTCCCCGGACTGTTAATCACGAGGACCGTGGTTCGAATCCAAACGCGGCACTATATACGTTCTCTGGCAAGACGTTAAGCTACATTTGCCCACATTTGCCACTCTCCACCAAAGTGTAAATGGGTACCAGCCGGAAGAAATTCCTTGAATGCTGTGATCACTGATATTGGTATAATCTCGCAGAGCCGGGGTAATATTGGAGCGCCTTGAGCACCTTGTTTGCTGGATACTTGCGCTAAATATCCAGTATCGTTGTCATTATTATCATGATTATTGTGGCAAACTCATAGATTATCAGGTTGAAAACTAACAACATAAACATACATATGTGGGACTGTGTAACAAATTTTGCCTGCAGATTAAGTTTACCATCAGATTTTATCAGGACCTATAATATACCAATCGAAATGTGGTAAACTTTGTGCTAAGATCTAACTGATTTCTTCCTCATTAACAGACTTATTATACAATATGACTATGCAGAGGACCAGGGTAAAATCTTTTCTTTCAATATTCAATTTTTGTGATGGTGATAATGAAAATTCATTACCGAAATAAGGAATGGAAAATGAGAAGAAAAGCCGAGGTTATTCTGGCCATCATTATAGCAAGTAAATATAATCCTTCATTATTAACATGGCTAATAAATCACAAGTATTGCGTCCCATCATCCTACATGTATGCTTATTAACCTTCTTTGGTATATTGCTACCTAGTTTATCATACTAAGGTGTCAAGAATATTCCTCAGAAACGTTCCCTAATATTATCCTTCAACCTCAATTTCGAAATAAAACTCGTTCATAATGTCGTCTAGTACAACACAGCCTAATTTCCGTACTTATAACGGATGAAGTGAGAAACACACAAACACACACACCCTCAAGCATTAATGTCAACTTATCGGTGAACGATTTTGTATTAAAAAGGGCAAATATTTGGTTATAGTACGAAGCGCCTTGAGACCCATAATAAAACAAGAGCCAGCGAGAAATGACAACGTGTATCCAATATTTCTTGATTATGGGGGCTTATGATTGATGCAAGTCCTCAAGCTAATTCCTTCTTATGCACTGGCACACTTGAAAATGTCAAATTAGCTACTGTAGGAAGAATAAGTTCCTCTTAATTTACCATGACCATGATGACTATCTAGCTCATTTATAGGGTTACATTGTTTTCCATTTTACACTTTTAAGTCAACTCCTTCCTCACGTTTATCCAGTTCTTGCTATTTTGTTTGTTTGTTTGTTTGTTTGATTGTTTGGTTTTTTTGTTTTTTGTTTTGGGGAAGTTACATTATTTCATTTTATTTCTTTGCTTCTTCTCTTTCCCATTCTCTGTCCTTTCTCCAGCTTGCTACGTCTTCCTTATTATCTCTTGTATTTTGTATCCTTCTGTCCCTATCATCACTATTTTATCCTTTCATAAGTCTGTCACGCAAATCTTATTATTCCCTAGACATGTTAGATATATGAATGATACATGTTTTTATATGTCCCGCCGTGGCACTAATGTCTTTTGGCAAGAAATTATTTTACATTTGCCACTCTCCACCCAGGTGTACTAAATGGGCACCCGGCAGAAAGGAATTTCTTGAAATGCTAGATCGCCGTATTGACAGCATTGCTAAAGCCGGGGGTAATGCGCAGTGGAGGGCCTGGAGTGTCAAGTTTGACAGTCATGAACGCTTTACCAAAACCCAATTATCAGTGATAATCATTATCATTAATGAGAGTGGCCATTTACACGATGGTTCGTTAAGGGGCGTTCAGATATGAGGCGACATTGTGGCGCCACAAAATCCCCGCAACATTTTGGTGTACAAGTCAGTGGGGTATGAGGCGACAAAAAAATGTCGCTGAGGCAGGACACATTTTTAAAATAATTATTTGTTGTTGTTGTTGTAGCTGCTGCTGCTTGGCTGCAAAAAAAAAATGAGTACCAATCAACAGGATCAAATTCCTAAAAAGTTAGCACAAAATATGTTGTCATGAGATCGTCTGAGCAAGTTTTGACAAGTTCTCTGTTACAGTAATTGAGAGTTGACAAGTTATTGCGCGTTCATTAACATAATTGGCGCCACAGTGTCGCTCCATATCTGAACACCCCTTATTATGCTTCTTTCTTCACTACTCCCATGAAAATTAACAAGCAAAACAAAACAAACATCAAGAACCAAGTCATTCAGTAATACATGAAAGAAAGATCGTTAGGGAAAATGCTAGTAAACTACTGCCTTATTCCGCGCATTAAATTAAATACATCCCCTGGTGAGGCTGTTACCCGATATGGGACACTGTACACTTTATGGTGCCTCGTCTCGTTATCATTTTTTTTTTTTTGGGGGGGGGGGGGGGCGTTTCATGAAGAGTCTTGTCAGTGATTTTCACTGGCAAAGTTGTTCTCAGTCAATCAGATGCAAGGCTTTCAATAGCTTATAACAGTTGTCAATGAAAAATCACTGACAAGACTATTCACGAAACGCTCCCCGGTGATAAAAAGTGGGACAATACCTCTAGAGTTTGTGACGTTTGTCTGTCGATGTTACATAAAAACGAGGGGTAATACTTGTCGCTTCTGATAGCCACCGTAAATATCAAAAGATATGCAACACAAAACAGCACGTTTGCGGAGCCATTGTCACTAAGGCAAAGTTACAGAAGTGAAAAAAGGTCGCGAGCTTTAAATCAGTGGGTTGATGAATAATGCAAGGCTGGTGGTGAAAAAGGGAGAAAGAGGAGAGAAATAGACATGGACGAACAGACACTGATAAATAAGGAGGAGAGAGAGAGAGAGACTGCATTTTTGTAAGAAAGTACTTGCCCCATTCACACCAAATTTCCTGGAGTTATTTTGAGACATAAGGCAGTAATAAGTCCAAATTTCTTTATCCTTTGACTTTTCATTTTAAGTCAATGACCTGTATGAAAATGTGACTCACGTGACAAATGGGTGTGACTCGTGTCACAAGTGTCATTTGGGACTACGATTTGAACTCTGTTGCAGAAGGTTTAACTCGGTTGTTCGAAGGTGAAACGTTGTGAAAAGTCAGATTTACACTATTTGAACATAATTATACCTAGCCAGAAATGAATCACTTTTTTGCATTAGTTGAACTTGAAATTTTAAGCTCTTGGTGTCAAGTTACATGGAATGGCTGATAAGCTCCTTTATAGAAGAGAAATTTAAAGCAGTTGTTTTTCCGTGTTGAATCAGTTTAGAAGAAAATCAACTAAATTGTAGAAGGTGTTTATGTTTTTAACCGTCATTCAAGGCATATTATGAAAGTAGCAATAAATCATTTTCGATATGTACATGTGTACATATAAGGTAGACACATATCCTGTCTTCTATTTTTGTATTTGAACAGACGACCCTGAATAAAGATGTGAAATAAGTTAGTAAATAAATAATTGAAAAGATACATGTTCATTGTTGCTTAATTTTCTGTCAAAAATCAGTAGCTAATTTTATTCTCGTAGTATGGCTTTCATGGCTTTATGCACTGTTAATTTCCAGTGTGTGTCAAGAAGTGGACGTCCACGTTCCTCTCGGCTTTAGCATTTATACCCTATGCAATGAAGAGCTTTATTACTCTAGGTCTTACGTTATTGATTATTTCTCTTCGGCTCAGGCTTGGAGTATCGCACTTCGTGCGTCTGACTGTACCGCACACGTCACCCTCCCCACCCCACACCCACACACACACGCATATATAATAACTGCATTGTGGAACGACCATGCATGGGGCTGTGGGGTATAATATATAGATCGATTTGAGGGGTGTCCCGTTCCGTGTATGACTTATCTTTGCCATTGTTATGGAAGTGTATTTATAAGGAATGTTCTTGCATTCATTGTGGTAAGGGTGCGGTAAGAAAATCGTTTAGGGAAAAACATTTCCAGACTATAATTTTGCGGTTTTTCTTTACTTTGTTATACATCCTATGTTCTAGAGGGAAAGTCAAAGATGTGTTGCCCCATACTTTACTGATCACATCTAAGGTAGGATATCTGATGACTATATCAAGATTTTTTTCGGAAGTTTCTGCATTTATTGCAAAATCAAATACAAAACATGGGATACAGTAATGAAACAAATAAGAATGGATACAAATAAAGTGTGACAAATATACAAATAATAGATACATATATATTTATATATATATACTTAGACAACATTAAATAATGTGTTGGGTCAGGAAATCAAAATAAATGCAGGGGCCGGATATCATAAGCGGAAAGCTTGAAGCGATCGCAGCAGGGGAAATGGGATCTACATGATACCGTAATATGATATATGAGAATATGAGGGTGTCACGTATACAATAACTAAACATATATTTCCAGAATTTATAGACCGGAGTTTATAGAAAAAAGTGTGTAGGAAAAAATGAGAAATTGCAAGTGCGTGCAAGTGGGTGCGTGCGGGTGAAGATGATAGCCAAAACTTGAATCCGATGAAATAACAATAATTTATGTCAATTCATGCTCTCGGCTCCATAATGTAGTTACATATATTCGGTACACGATGGTATATACCTCCAACTTGCCCATAAAGACATCATTT
>CM057165.1:7299730-7319821 GCA_029962745.1 Echinometra lucunter
GAGACATCATTTAACCACATTTTTAAAATGCACTCTGTGAATGTTTTCATTTCGCAGTCTCAAGCTAAACTGTGACAGCAGTGCTGACATTAATTAATAACCCTTTAAAAAGGCCCTCCCGACAATCTGATTTTATTTAAATATATTTCAATTTAAAACAGGGGCGGATTGAAAACTTTAAATTTGTGTGATTTCATTAATATTCTTAAGAGATAAATTACAAATAGAATGCAATATACATGAATCTGATGTGACATTTTGGTACACTACAGACATTACCATGCGTTTTGAATACATTTGCGTTTTTTTTTTTAAACGACTGTTTTACGCTTGAAAATCAGATTAACAAGCCATGATTTCAAGACGTAATCTCCACTCATGATGTAGTCAGCAATGTTACTCCAAAACAGAAATGTCAATTTCAAGGCATGTTCGTGCATTCTTAAATAAATCGCAGCAAGTTCCCGAATTATAAAACATACATCATTTTCTCTGTCTGCAAATGAAGTCATGTTTGGATTTTGAGAGAGAGCTGTACGCCGGCTTTGCACGCTGGCTCCGGGGAAGGAGTAGGAAAAAAGAGGGGTTTGATGTCGGTATAGCTGCTTTTTATTGAATCAACGTCAGGCATTATAGATCGAGTGGTGATGAGGGCCATATCAATAGTAATCTCATGAGAAAGAATTGAGATGAATCGACACTCAAGACTTAAAATACCTTTCTCTCGAATCACGCGGGGTTTGTGTTTGGTTTTCAGCACGCCATCATACCCCGCTTCTAGACCACGTGACCAGGCTGTCGCCACGGCGAAATAAGATCTCTACTTATAGATTTCAATAAAAGACGCGCTAACAGTGTTAACACAAATCAGCTGTGAAAGCACAGGGAGTTTGGATATATACACTCGTCTGTCGTACACGCACGCATTAATCCATATTTTATGAAACACACCGTGCTCTAGATATAAGATGTACACATAAGATGTACATTACTCCTGAAGTTATTGTGTACACTGCCGGGGCTTGTAACTTTTTATGATGCCCCCTCCTGGCATATTTGGCACGTCCCCACGCATGAGGAACGCATTCCTCTCTCGCGTTTCCCGCGCTTCATGCATCTAAAGAAACACTTTCTCGCAGAGGGAGTATGAAAATGGTGGCAGTGGTGATGGTTGTTAGATTGACATGTACTCGGGTCTTATATGCTTTCTACGGGGCCTACTTTACTTGATTGCACGAGTGGTCTGAAATTAAAACTCAACGAGGGATGATATGGATGGTACTCGATTGGAACTGGCATGATACACCAGCAAATCCTTGCTCTATTATCCTACTTCATCAGAGAAAATCTTAAAAGAGGGAACTGAGTTGAAATAAATCTGACAAGCCGGATCGCTTATCATGCACTTCATTGAACACGTTATTTTATGACTTTTAATCGTAGGGACTATTTACATGCAAGTACAATGACTTATCGCATGATTTACGTCAGTGAATGACTCTTAACTCAATGTTATCACTGTGATGTAGTACTGAATTGCCAAATTGCCTTAGGCTGGTTCAAAGTGTTATTTCGTGACACACTCTACGAACTAGAATGTTAAATCACCGTTTAAAAGGGCCGAGGAGTCACTACATTTTCAAAATGGTAGATTAACGCTTTGCTTATGTTTGATTCAACACTATAAAAGTTGGAATCCAGCATGTTCAAAGTGTTAATCTACCATTTTGAAAATGTAGTCACTCCTCGGCCCTTTTAAATGGTTATTTAACATTTTAGTTTTTAGAGTGTGTGGGCTTAACTTTCATGCCACAATATGTGTACAGTTGTCTCAGCCTCGCTCTCAGGTACCTATGCGTACCTATATCTATGTGAATTCTGCTAAAGGTGAAAATAATTTTGGGATGTTTCTTAATTTTTGATGCTACGTTTGATAAAAAAAAAAACGTCTTCGGAAACCTGCCACCCGAAAAGGCTTGCTCTCAAATTGCCCTCATATTTGATATTTGATTTGAAAAGGTTTAAAGGTGTGGGCTTAACTTCCATGCAACGTTGTCCCACGTATGCCTATATTTATGTGTTGCATCTCATGTGATATTCAGTGAGGCTAAGTCAGTTTCTTATTGTTTTTATCATTCCAAATTCCCGCTTTATGCATGTCACATTATGTGTTGTCCCACGTATAACTATATTTACGCGCATCTCATGCAATATTCAGTGAAACTAAATCCATTTCTTATCGTTTTTGTCATTCCAAAACCACAATTTATACATAAATTCTTGATTAGTCATGGCTTCAAAGTTTGGACTAAACTTTCGTGCTAAATGTATATGTGTTGTCCCACATACCTTTATCCGTGTGCAGTGCATGTGATATTCAGTGAGGCTGAGCCAGTTTCTTCTCATTTCTATATGATTCCAAAACCTCATTTTATTCATAAGTTCTGATGTGCAACATAATAAACCTTTCCCAATATTGCTTTCAGGGTTTCTTCCACAGTAAGATAGCACTGCAGAACTCAACTTTATCTCTAATTCATTCCTCAAGCTCTGTTGACGTGTTATCCTCGGGGAGAGGAATGGGGACGGATACGACTAGAATGCCTGTCAAATTTAACCCAGCTTTTTAGTATGTGTTCAAATTAATATCGCTCCTGGCATCGCAAAAATGCACTATTCCACGCGCATGCATGTTCCCTCGCATTATTTCTGAGCCTTGGGGGCCGTTTACATACATTACTGCTCTATCTTCGCCAAGAACACATCATTCAGATATCGTGGTGGGGAAAAAACCCCACCAAAAACAAAAACAAAACAGAAATAAACGAAAAAACAAAAAACAAGCAAACAAAAACAGGCTGATACACAGCGCAAAAGCATCTAGCTAAAAAGTAACCAATATTTTTTTTAAAGATTCCATATCGTAAGCTCTTGACTATCATATTGATTTTTGAACTGACCTCATTGCTTATTGTAAATTGCTCCTGCTGGAGCGATGTGGCCTCGTATATCTTCTCCTGTATCGTCGTATCGTCGCATCTTTACAATTAAAAGGAACGAATTAAAATTTTGTTCAACGGAAGGAATATCGTGTATTACCGGATGTCAAGCAGGTGCACACACTGGTACAATTATTTCCTTTTCTCGTCTTCTTTGTTTTGCTTAGTATTCTTCCTTTTTGTATAATCATGAATCTTTTTTCAGGTCAGAGTTTTATGATTACATTATGATCTAAGATATGAGATTAATGAAAATTGGATATAGATAGAATCTTTGCCTTGAAAGTTACAACGCCGTCTAGAAGACGCTGAGGGGAAAAGCACTGGTTTTATCAGTTTACGAATTAAGCGTAATACCAAAAACACTTGTATTATTTGTAGCATTTTTAACCGTCCAAAATACACTCTAAAAACTAAAGTGTTGAATCACCATTTAAAGTGATGAAATAGCGACTACTTTTTCAAAATGTTAGATTAACACTTTGAACATTTCAACACTATACATGTTGGATATCAACCTTTATAGTGTTGAATCTTGCATGTTCAAAGTGTTAATCTAACATTTTAAAAATGTAGTCACTCCTCCACCCTTTTAAATGGTGATTCAACATTTAAGGTTTTTAGAGTGCACCTTTGAGCCATTCCAAATCAAATACCAAATATGAAGGCAAGCCTTTTCAGGAGGCATGTTTTCGATGACGTTTTTATCAAAAGCAGCATAAGAAATTAAGAAAAAAATCCCAGAATAATTGTCAACTTTGTCAGAATTCTCCCTCTTATTCAACCGTAGGTCTATAGTTCGATGGCACAGGTGACAGATGATAACTATTGCATGTCGACCGATGATTGCTACATGCAGTTGGATCCGGTGCACAAAGTTAATTAAGATCCGTAGAGATATTCAATGTATCCTGCTTCGACACCTGATCCTCATTTTCACGCGAAGTGATGTGACATTCATTTTACCACCGACTTTTTTTTCCCCCTCCGTGTACAGGCCAATATACATTTTTCATTTTCTTTCTTTTTTATCTTTAGATATCGCTAAAGAAGTAATGAAACCTTGAGAAGTAGCTACTTTTCCACGGTGATTGGAGATTGCGTTTTCTTATTCTATGTGGAAAAAGATCCAATTCTAGATTTTACATTTTCTACCACCGATGTGAATACTACAGTCTTTCTTTGTCGTAATAGTTTCTTCAATTTACTTCATTTTTCATGCTTTCCTCTTCCTCCTCACATATTTTCACTTCAGGATTTTTAAAGGATTTTGTGCAA
Source organism: Echinometra lucunter (assembly GCA_029962745.1). Taxonomy (NCBI): domain Eukaryota; kingdom Metazoa; phylum Echinodermata; class Echinoidea; order Camarodonta; family Echinometridae; genus Echinometra; species Echinometra lucunter. Next base: position 7,304,008 of record CM057165.1, read on the forward strand.
ACTTTGGGATTTTTGTTTAAATCAATTTCTATGCGCTCTCGTGATGAAGTTTAACCGTAATACGCTTAAAAGAATATCTCATTGTTACAAGTGTTTTTATATCAATTTGAAGTTAAAGTATGAATCCTGCCTTCTAAATATTGCCACTAAAAGCACAAGAGAAAAACGGGGTAAAGTAAAAAAAAAAAAAAAAAAGGGTGGGGGGAAATCCTTTAGAGAATAACCTTCCTCCATTCATACCTTTTTATTTACTGTTCTCTCAGTTTTATCCCGGTCTCCATTCACCTTTTCTTTCTTTCCTTTTTTCTTTTTTTGTCCATTTCTCTATCTGTCAACATGTTTCCATTTCTCCCTTTTTCTCTCTTTCTCTATCGCTTTATCTCTCCCTGACCCTCTTTTACTCCTCATCTCTCTCTCTCTCTCTCTCTCTTTCTCTATCGCTTTATCTCTCTGACCCTCTTTTTACTCTTCTCTCTCTCTCTCCCTCTCTCAGCCTCTGTTTTTCTTTCTCTCTCTCTCTCTCTGCCCAAGTAGAATCGCCTCCTTCTTTTGACACTCGGATACACACATGAGCAGGTGTTTCAAGATGCGAAAGGTACTTAAATCGTTAAGTCGCCGCTCACACACGGCAAACAGCCTCTTAATCTCACCTAGTCTTACTTTCGGGCATTCTTATACCGACATTTTTGCCACATGGAATAGCAGTACAAGGCTTTTTAAACCTTGACAGTACATTTACTCATAATCGTAGTCTCTTTCGACATAGTAGTCAAACTCTGATTTACAGGATTATGAAATAAAGTTTATAGTTAATGAGTGCAAATGCAGTTCCGAAATTTTGGTATCGTCTTAATAATTGTTTTTCTTGACACAGATGTATCAAATTGGTCCCCAATGACTTCACGGTTATAATTCCAACACGAGAATAAGAAACTGTCTCGATCGCATTCGTTTGTTTGTTTACGTTTGTTGTTGTTGTTGTTTCTTAACTTACAGCGCATAATTGAGTTCAGAGGTTTCCTAGACTTAAAACTGGAATTGATTGTACTTTGTAATAAAACGATTCGATCATTCGAGTATCACGTTTCCACTTAGGCCAAGTTGAATTCATATATAAAAGTATATTCAACTAACTAACTAATCAAGCCTTTGTAATTGTGAAACAATACTGCACTCCAAAAGCTAAAATGATAAATCACCATTTCTAAGGGTGGAGGAGTGACTACATTTTCAAAATGGCAGATTAAAATTTTGAACACGCTGGATTCAATAGTATAAAGGTTGGAATCCAGCATGTATGATGTTCAAAGAGTTAATCTAACATTTTGAAAATGTAGTCACTCCTCAACCCTTTTAAATGGTGATTCAACATTCAGCATCTTAGTTCTTAGAGTGCGCCTACTTGCTAAGTCACAATCCCTCTCTCCGCAGCTTTCTATGTTGAAAACGATATGACAGCATAGGAACTATTGACGTTTACCCCTTAGGTGACGATTAACGTGGTTAAATATTGACAGCTACCTCACCCTTGGTTTGGAAAAAGTTCACGAGGAAATTATACCCCATTGGAAGATCTGCAATAGCTCATGAACTTTAATTCAGTCTCCACATTCAAATAATAATAATAATTATGATGTACAGTTTTTGTATAGCGTATAAAACACAACAAATGCACCCAATTTCAAAGAATTTAAGAAAACAAAACACAATAAAACAACAACCACAAGCACACACACAAAAAACCCTGAGCAACCCGACGCACTGTAGTTTATTATTGTTGATATTTCATCAGTGTTTTGGTTTTGAGACAGAGTTGAAATGTTTCTGGGCAACGATGTAATTGTTTATTGCTGGCTGTTACAGTTCAAGTGAAACATTTCATTGTTTTTCTGTTTTTATTTGACTCCGTCAGACTGGATTCGAAGAACCTCCTCTGTTTGGTACTTCTGTGTGTTCATCAGGAGTACATGTATGTGCAGCAGCCAAAAAGAATGTTCACTCTTTCCTGTTACCAGTTACAATGTAACCAAAGCAAGCACACTTATGAATCGAAAGGGTTATTTTAGCAGAAACATTCCGTTGCAAGATCTTTTTTTGAGAAATAAGAGTATTAAAACAAAATGTGTTCAGGAAAAGAAATGGCAGTGTACACTGTATGTTATCGAGAGCAGCTAGGAACTCAAACATGACAAGATGGGATAATTCAATGAAATACGATGCCCTGTGATTATTGAACCCCTGAACACCGAATAGAGTTCAATGAAGATAGATTACCGGTAAATGAACAGAATTTGAAATGATGTAAATATTTGGGTGCATGTTAAACAGACGGAATCGGTTAAAAATACTTTGAATGAATGTTATGCATTAGTATTGTTTGTTTGTTTGTTCGTTTTTATGTTTGTTTTTGTTCGTCCAAACTGCTTAGTCGACATTTTTAGACAGGAACGTTTTATAATCCCCTGTACTGACCTATAATAAACATTTCTATGGAGAAAAACACAGTTTGATTATTTTACTTTAAAAAAACAGCCTCCAAAATCTTCTCAATTCAGTCTGTACTGTACATTCTAGAGTACCTACATAAAGAGAGTAGCGACATAGACGTCCTACTTCTTGGGAAACAAAATGGCGTTCAAATTCTTTCTATTTCGAACACCCGTTTGCTTATCGGAATTGAATAGAAATGTTGCGTAACAGGGAAACAAAATGGCGTTCAAATCTTGGGTTGTCGCTACTCTCTTTATGTAGGTACTCTAGTACATTCCAGACACCCACGCCATCATTATGTAATCAACTCATTGTAGAGTTTCAGTTGCTACATTTTCAGTTGGTAAAAAAAAATTCAGTTGGTGAAAATGTATTTCATGTAATTCACGCTCACTCTGACTAGCAACATTCTTGTTTAGTAATGGAAGCATGGGTAAGACCACGTGACTGCTAAGATGTTTGAAATCAGATTCTAACCTTGGATATCGCCTGTCTTTAAAGTTCATGTGATGAATATTTTGATGTATTCCAAATACCGTGTTTCATAACCATACCCCTCCCCCCCCCCCCCCCACATACGCATGCAGACGTCAGCGCCTGGTTTATTTTCCCCCATTTCATAACGACCAGCTTTCTTTACTGGTATAGTGTTCCGTAAGCGAGCTAAGACGCCGAAATCTCATCTTGATAATAGAGTAAATGAGTTGAAAAATTACAAATCTATGTACGCAACTTACAACGACCTAGATTGCTCCTGACCTGTGTTTAGGTAACAGTAAGCGTTGCGAATATGGCAAAAATGATTTGTTGTTGAGATATTCTTCGATATTCCATTTGGTTTTGTCATACTTTACAATACTTCACAATATTTCTTCTTTATATCTGCATGCCGTTTTTCTTTACTTCATACTATCTTCCTTCTCTCTCTATCTCTCTCTTTCTCTTTCTTTCTCTTTCTTTCTCTCAATCTTTCCCGCCCCCTTCCCTCACTCTGTCGCTTTCCCATCTGTTCAGTGAATACTGCTCTTAAAAAGAATTCTATGTATCTCTCTCTTCCGCCTTTCTCTGTCAGGGTCTTACTCTCCGTTAAACGTGCCATTTTAGAAAAAAAAATCAAATATCACTTTCCTTTCAGTCGTATTGTGTATGTTTATATGTGCCTTTTCATATTCTAGTTTTTGGATTTCTTTCCTTCTCTCTCTCTCTCTCTCTCTCTCTCTCTCTCTCTCTCTCTCTCTCTCTATCTCTCTTTCTCTTTCTTTCTCTCAATCTTTCCCGCCCCCTTCCCTCACTCTGTCGCTTTCCCATCTGTTCAGTGAATACTGCTCTTAAAAAGAATTATATGTATCTCTCTCTCTTCCGCCTTTCTCTGTCAGGGTCTTACTCTCCGTTAAACGTGCCATTTTAGAAAAAAAATCAAATATCACTTTCCTTTAAGTCGTATTGTGTATGTTTATATGTGCCTTTTCATATTCTAGTTTTTGGATTTCTTTCCTTCTCTCTCTCTCTCTCTCTCTCTTTCTCTACTCCACCTGCTTGCCTATTTTTCTACTCTCTATTAATTTGTTAGTCTTCCTTCCAAACGTTTTACCAGTCTATCTTCTTTTTTCTACATCTTTCTCTCATCCACCTGCAGGTACTCCACTCTCTCTCTCTCTCTCTCTCTCTCTCTCTCTCATTTTCCCCCTCTCATTTTCCCCCTCTCTGCTACTCTCTCTAATCTTTCCATGTTATTTTACATCTCACTTATCTCTCTCTTCCTCTCTCTCTCTCTCTCTCTATCTTTACTGCTCTTCCTTCCTCTATCTCTTTATCTCTATATCTCCTAAGATCTCACCTTATATCTGCTCCATGCATGCGACTGCATCACTCCTTGCTGCGTCACGTTGTCATGGTTACAGTTTAATCGCTTGAAAGCCGCTCTATTCTTCCACATCTTCTCGATGTGAATGTATGTATTATTGCAGATCGCCACAGATCCATAGCTCATGGTTCCCCCCCCCCCCCCCCATCTCTACAGTGCCTTCATGAAGGACATAACATTTGAATAGTTAAAGATGTAGTCCTAGTGGCATCGAATAGCTCAGGGCCATTTTTTTTGTTATGCCTGCGAATTTTATTTGGTTATCTTAAACCTGAAGTATTTCTCAGCTACTGCAGTTGTTGATATTGCCATGAATAAGGGGAGAAAGCCATGTTGGGCAAAAAATCTGAAATCTGAAATCAAAATAGGGCTGCGTCGCACTTGGACGTCATTGTGTTCCTTTCCGAGTTCAAGATATGTTTGTCATTGGTATAATATTAATTCCAACCCCCCTCTACACAGGCAACCAGGCTTACTTGATCTCTGATAGCCAACGGAGGAAGAACAATAGGAGGAAAAGGATTAATTCCAATATCAGTCTGTTAGTTCCTTATTATTCATTCAAGAAAGGCTAATCAAAGTTATTTGCTCTGATAGCAACTCAAAATATCTCAACTCTTGACTCCAGTGGGATGTCTCCATGAAGGACATAAGATTTGAATAGTTAAAGATGTAGTCCTGGTGGCATTGAATAGCTCAGGGCCATTTTTGTTACTCCTGCCAATATTTGGCTATCTTGAACCTGAAGTATTCCTCAGCTACTGCAGTCGTTGATTTGCCACAAACTAAGGGGGAAAACACAGTTTTGGAATCAAATCTGCACGTTATTTTTATTCATCAAAATAGGGCTGCGTCGCACTTCGACGTCATTATGTTCCTTTCCAAGTTTACGATATGTTTGTGATTTGATTCTTTGGTATATGATTAATTCCAACACCTCTCTGCACAGGCAACCAGGCTTACTTGATCTCTGACAGCCATCGGAGGGAGAAAATATAAGAAGAAAGAGATTAATTCCAATATTAGTCTGTTATGTCCTTATTATTCACTCAAGAAAGGCTAACCAAAGTTATTTGCTCTAATAGCAACTCAAAATATCTTAACCCTTGATCCCAGTGGGATGGTGGCAATAAAAAATGCTTCCTCACTGGAGACTTTTTTTTTTAAATATGAAAGCAGTACTAATTAACGGTTATCTTGGATTAAAATAGGGCTTAATTTATTCATCGTTGAGCAGTCTCACTGACGTCAATATTTTGAATAATTCAAAAAATTATGTAAATTTCGAGTTGGCCCAATAAGGACAAAGGATAGCTAATTCATTTACCTAGCCTTCATGCTGCAATGATTCTTCTGTTTAATCATCCACACAATCTGAACCTCACTAAATTCTTTGTTATTCAAATGAACCATGACGTTTTGGATGATACAACATTCGAATGTTCAGAATTTAAGATTTTGTAACTGATGATTTTTGCCTCGGACCCCGCACAATGTAGTCTAGTGGTCCTTGAGGATTTTGAGCACATGCGGAAAGTGCGTTTTGATTGAGGTACGAGTCCCTTTCTGCCTATTATGAACATAATTTTAGCCTTTGGCAACTGTTTAGCCAGAACCTGTACATATCCAACGTTTGAGGATTGGATTCAATGAGGCGAAAATTATAGGGAGGAAGAAAAAAGAATGAAAGCAAGGAAGAAAAACCGCGAAGAGACGCGGGAGCGCTAGGAAATGTCAATGATTTGGTGCTCGTATTCGCTAGCTCGAGAGATAAAATGTCAGAAGATCGGCTTTCTGTCGCAATAATCGTAGTTAACTCGATTTCAGTGACATCATTACGTGCCTGTTCCTTGGACTGATTTGATAGGGGATTGTGGTAAGGATGCCAGACCCACGTAATGGATTCCCGCATCCCTTCTCAAGTTGGATGTTATGACGATAGCAGATCGGCAATAAACATGAGCAGAAATGGAATTTTAAAAAACCGTTAAGAGTCCGTTCTCTGTGTTTCCATTTGAAGTATTCCTCTCCCCTTCGTTCAATGTTATACTCTTTGTTACGAAGAATTCATTGAATTTGAAAAAGCTATAAAGTCATTACATTTTTAATGAGATCAATTAAATAAAATAAACCAATTTCATTAAAATTTACAAATATATTTCATTAACAAAAGAAATCGCATTTGATTGTTTGCCACACTTACGAGCCAATTTTGTAGTTGGTTTGCTACATGGTGAGTTCCTTTCATATTTTTTTGTCCTTTACCTTGTTGATGCCACAAAAAGGTGGTCTTCTGCTCGTCTCTAGGTATTTCAGTCTAGTTTTTGCTGTCCATACAATGTGACATATAGGTGACCAGACATTATAATCCAAAGGCAATTTCCCAAGGCTTTATACATGACTTGCCAAAGATACACGGTTAGGGTCAGAGTTTAACAGGGACAGACACTATGAACATGACGGACAAAGAAAGCGGACAAAATAAACAACCCCTCATTCTACCCTTCACAATGGTTCTGGTAGTCAAAAGAACATCCCTTCACTGCTATTGTCTAAAATATGTGGAACAGGTGTCACATGCATATTCACCTGGAACTACGTGATTAAACATAATAGCTGTAAAGGGATGTTCTTTTGACTACCAGAACCATTGTGAAGGGTAGAATGAGAGGTTGTTTATTTTGTCCGCTTTCTTTGTCCACTATGTTCATAGTGAGAGTTGCACTAGAGTCAGGGTTGCGAATAGGATTTTAGGTTAAGCATAGGGTGAGGGTTGTCGAACAACAGGGATGTAAAGCCGATTTTTCAAGTGCAGTGGACACCAAATGGATAAGAGTCGTAATAACAAGGAATAACTGGAGTGAGTGTTAGAATTGCTTGGAGGCAAGGGTGAGAGCTGGACCTAATTTTACTCGGAGTTAAAACCTTTAAATTGTGTCATTTAATTGTGATAGGTTAAATATATTGCATTTACAAGGTTGTTTAAAACACGCCGGCAAGATACTTAATATCTTTTGATAACCATTCTGCTGTACAATTACCCTATTAACAGGTTGAATATGGAGAAGACTTGTAGAACCAGAATAAGATTTTGGTCTTGCTTTCGTCGAAGGTAAAGTATATTTCCTCAGTGCACTTTAAAGTCGCTTATGTTTGGACTTTCGATGTGTGCTTTTTGCTCTAAGTCTTTGCTTGATTTGACTCGTTTTCTCTGGAGAAAGGCTAAGGAATTTTCTTCCAGTTAAGCTGTAAACGTTAGCAAAGCCATTGCGAGCTAGTTCTTGATGTGTGCTGAAAAAAAATGAATGAAATTTACATTGAAGTGGGGTGTCGGGCAAAATATTTGGAAAAACAAATGAATATTTTAAAAATGTGCAACTTTCCTGAAATAAATGATAAAATGCCTATTCATTACTACAGATGGGTTACCAGAAGGCCTAAGAGATAGAAACATATCTTTACAAGAAACCATCACCATCATCATCATCATCTTTGAGGAGTGTTAACTGATACAATATTGGACGAAACTTTGGGCTGAAACGGACCTTAATATTCAAAAAAGAAAGAAAAAAAATTACATAAAGATCTTACAGAAATCTTACCTTTCTAGAATCTTCCATGTGCATGAAAAAAATAAAGATACTGTAGGTTCACTTATAATTGTATGGATAGCCCCTTTCGCAAATCTAGTTGCAAATTTAATATTGTTTCATATCTTGTAAATGGAGTCGAGGAAGGATTTATTTCATTGCCGTTAGGCCCATCCATCATTTGTTATGATTATCATAATTACTCTTTTTGAAAAATGGTTTCTTTAATTTCCCTGGGCTCCCGTTTCCCTTTAATCTTGAGGAGCTGCTGTACACCGAAGGGAAAAGCGAGTCAGCGATGTGTCAGTTAAACACCCCAGGGGTGAATCGGCATATTGAAATAGTTTGAAATCCATCCTGCTCACTGTTTTGCGGGAGTTGGAAAGTTTCATCACCATGTTTACAAAAATTGCAATCAATACCGTGTGCCATGCTGCTCCCTCTCATCATAATACTGTTTAAATAACTCGTGAGTGAATGTGCATGACACCAAAAACGCTACTGTTTGAAAAAAAGATGGATTTCCTTCTTTCTGAGAGGGTACATCTATTCAAAATTATGGCACTTGGGGCTAAACCAGAGTTTGCATCAATATTCATCATGAAATTCATACTTTGATAATTGGCGTGTTCTCTTTTATCATGAATTCTGTGTAGGTCTAAGCATTTTCTTTTCTTGGCAGGTAATCGAAAACTTTTTTTGCTACATTAAGATCAATTCAAATCTATCTGCTGTTTCTTCTATGCATTTTTTTTTTGGGGGGGGGGTCTATTTCTTTTCATTTTCCATGCATTTCTTAAATCTTAGAAGAGAGAAAAGTATTGGAGCATACATGTACGAACATTTCCCAAGCGACTGATTCATTCATTACCATAGCTTATTAAACATGTAAAGTCCTTTTCTTGTTCCCGAGTTTGTGTTGTCGTAATCTGTTTATATTATTGCAGTTCTGCCAACAAAATATTTCATTTAATGTATTTCTTTCTCGTGGAATATTTTCAAGTAAGAGCTATTTTTATTTTATGCAAAGTTGCTTTACTTGTCCGTATGTTGGACTGTCTTGAGTAGATGTAGACACAGTCGATCTTTATGATTATCCAGGGGTCGTCTTAAGAATGTGTTAGTTTGTAAACCGATTTCATCGATGAACACCGTTCAACAGTTCAGGGGAAGCAAAATATGTGGTCTTTATGGATAGATTGTCTTTCGTTCAGGAGGTGTACTCGTAACTCGGTCTGTTCTTGCCTATGGACACTCGGATCCTATCTAAAAAAATCATCCATTATCCCTGTCCTCAGTCATGGTCTTTCTATAAGGTACTGACTAAAGCAGGTTTCATTGCGGACCCCTTTGAAAATCATATCCGGTTTAAAGGGCATACCACCCCATCTGAGGAAATGAAATAAGTCATTGAAATATGTACATATTGTATATGAACTGTGTATTGGTTTTCGGACAGTTTATTCCCCTCTGAGGATATTTCTTCACCATCTGATGGCCTTTCCACAGAGGCCAGGATGGTCAGATGGCCTTTCTATACATGTACAATGCAAAGGGTCAGATGGTCCTTCTACGCAGAAAAGATGATAAGATGGTATTTCTTTGATGGAAACAGATTTCATCGAGTTTGTACCTCCTCCTGGGCAGCTCTTTGCAAAGATCTTCCTTTACCCCCGTCCGCGGTGTTGCAATCGATGCAGTGCAGTGATTCTGTTTACTTGTGCGGTGTGCGAGCCATCGAGTCGCGGTTCAGACGTGACACTGGCTTTCCGCTTTATCGGCTGACCGATGCTCCGGCGCTGTACGGCTCAGCGATCCCGTGATCTACTGGTCCTTACAGACACATAGCTTTCAACTGTAAGGGGGAAACGGTGCTGGAATATACAATGGTTATCTAATTAAGACCACACTTCCCATTATCTATTCATTGAGTATTGCATTTTAGAGGTTACAACAAAAACCTTTCGAATCCTTCCATAAACCATCCACAGGCCTTATGTACACAGCCATAATAACTGTCCCATTAAATAATTGCGTTAAATATTTCGGGACATTTCTACCCCCCCCCCCCCTCTCTCTCTCTCTCTCTCTCTCTCTCTATCTTACAAAAATCTCTGATGAATCTATTAATCTTAAACCCCAACCCCTTAAAAACCAGCGCTTCGCACACCATTCACAAAATCGGTTTTTCTACTACACCCTTTTTAAAACATTGCTTCCTCCTACTACATCTATTCACATGAAGTGAAAACTTTGATAATCCCCACCGCTTAAAAATGCCGTTAGCTCTACCCTTAAAATTTTTGAACGTCGGTCACATACCTTTGCCACGTGATGCGTAACATGTTACTGTCATGTTGTGTTTATTGCTAGTGGACAGGGTATTGTCATGGTTGTTGAGATGATAGATGATTAATGTGGGAGCAAAGAGAGAGAAAGAGAGAGTGTGTGTTCTGGGGAGAGAAAAGGTGCAGAAAGAAAGGGGTGGAAAGAAAGGAGCGGGAGAAATAAAGAGATTTATTTATTTATTTATTTCATTTTTATTTCAACAGGGTGGTCTCATTTCAAGTCCATTTCTGGACCTGCTCTCCCAGAGAGCCCTGCATTCACGTAAAAATATGTACATAAAAACACGAGTTCAACACATACATAGGTAAAAAGGCACATGGCATATGCAATAATTCAACTCAAATTGACATCAATATGAAACAGAAAAAAAGATGAAATATAGGTAACATTAAAATACACATTACCAATCATCATATACAAAAAAAAAAGATTGAGAAAGCAAAATGAAATGTGATTAATTAAGGTCATTTTAACGTGAAAAAGATGTTTACAAGAGAAACTGAAAAGTTTGCAGATACTTTTTAAAACTTTGCAAAGACTAACAGTTTTGAATATTACAGGGTAATTTATTATATAACTTAGCTCCTGAAACCGCTAAGGTTTTCATTTTAAAATCTGTTTTACATTTTAGAATAAATAATGGACTGTTTAGAGCAAAACGGGTAGAATATGATACCGGTCTTTTACCAGCACATGAATCTAGATATGGTGGTGATCGGTCGTTGATGATTTTGAGAATCAAGATACATTTTCTGATATTTTATTCTTTCCTCTACTGACCGCCATTTCAATTTATTCATTAATACGTTTTGGGGTGTAAAATATTCTGCACGAAGAACTTACCGTGCATATCTATTCTGTAATTTTTGCAGCTTTGTTAGATTTTGTTTTGAGGTATTTCCCCATATGGAATTACAGTAGTTTAGATGCGGTAGGATAATAGAATGGTACAATCAAATTCTTAGGGGAAATATAATGACGTATCCGTCTAATGATAGAGTGATAGAGATGAGCAAGAAGAAGGTTGTGTGTGAGAGAATTAGAGGAAGATCGAAAGGGAGAATAGAATATGAAAAGGAAGAAAAAGATAGAGAGCGATTGAAGGAAAAATAGAAGGAAAGCCAGTTTGAGAATAAACGAAAAAGATAAAGAGATAGACATAGAAATAAGGAAAGTCGGAGAAAACAGGATAGAGAAAGAGAACATGATAACGATAGGATACAAAGAAATAGAGGGAGAAAGACATGAGAGAGAGAGAGAGAGAGAGAGAGAGAGAGAGGGATAACGAGAGAAACAGAGAAAGAGACAGAGAGAGATATAGAAGAAGGGAAGTGGAGAGATGGAGAGAGATAGAAAAGATAAAGATTCCCCTTGTGAACATTGTGAATGTGTCATTACGATCTATTGACCTCTTTCTTAGAGCGTGAGGTAAATTCGCGATGACGAGAAGAGGAAGAATTAAACAATCTCCCCGTAGGTGCACATTCAAGCTTGTAACATTCTACGGCGCCCTGGAGTGGTCTCATTGTCATTTCACGTACATGTATGTGCAGTGCAATGTTTTATGGTGTCGCCAAAGATTATGCTTCAACTGAAATCTTACCCGATTACTTTGCCTACTTAAGCCCTTTACTTAACTTGCTATACACGCATTGTGTTAAATATTCATAATGAAAGTAGCGGTTCGCGATGTGCTACAAGAAATAAAGCATAGAAACATCCACGTGGTAGACATTCAAATTGGCAACATCCCCTGGTGCCCCAAAATGGCTTCCTCAGAGTAGGCCTTGCGATGGATTAATGGTGTCGCCAAAGATTACGTTTGAGCTGAAATCTTACCAGATTTATATCTTTTACTTAATCTTGCTGTACACACAACATGTTGATACAATGAAGGAATTTAGTGCTTGATGCAGTTTGACGAGAAAGAGAAAAAAAAAATCATAAGGTGCAAGTAAAATTCTGATAGATTTTATGCCACCCGAAAGTGGCCCCAGTCACTGCGTGTTTTTCGACGGCGGCGGCATCAATTATGTTTCAGCTAAAATCTTAGTATAAACCCCTTAGTTACGCGCTTACTTTCGTCGCTTTTCAAGCGTCCTGCGTTGTTATGTGATACGATGAAAGAATGTAGTTTTTGATGCAGGGGGGGTGACGAAAAGGAACCGGGAACGGAGGGAAAACAACATTCTGGATGCACATGCACGCGAAAACAGTCTATGGTGTCTGAAGGTGACTTCGCCCACAGTGTATTTACTTTGTGATGTTGAAATGATGACCCCAAATGTTGTATTTCAAGTTAGCACGATAAATACTACTTTCGAAAAATCAACCCAAGTGCAATTTGGTACTGCCCATACAAATCATGTTCGGATTACGTAATAAGCCATTATAAAGTCCGCACATTTCTACTGAAGTTGCCTTAAGTTGATTTTTCGAAGATAGTTTTTATCGTCTTATATGAATCTTTAAAAAAATTCAAATCCATTACCTATCTCATCTCGTTGGCTTCACCGACAACGTGCCTTATATCATGATGTTGAAGATAACGAAAATGTATTTTATATGAATTAACAAGAAATTTATATTGGCTGTAAGTGATGTTACTTAACGGTTAATAGCTAGCCTGACATTAAGACGGTGATAAAATTTTGACGTTGAAGACAGTGATGATGCATTATCAATGATTTACGACGATATTTGAAACACTGTAATGGCAATGTGTTTATTTTCATTTATTTTATTTATTTCTTCGTTTTATTAAACAGGGGGTAGCTCTTTTTCCAAATAAAAAAACTGTTGTCCTAAGGGGCCCTGACACAACAACATATGAAAAAACATAGATAATTAATTCACATAAAACATTAATACATGAAGATTGTTTTTTTGTTCTCCTATGATGAAACACATGAAATGAATAGACCTTACCTATCATATTTTTGAATGCTTCGATCTAATTGCTAATATTAAGCAATAAAGCTTTGAATATTCGTTTTTTAAAGGTAAGCGTGTAGCAAGTTACGTAACCCCCAAACTTTGTTTTTTACCAACATGGATGATGAGTTCGTTCCATGTCGGTACACATTTTCCCATCATACGAGCTCCATAGATATGCATTGCAAGAAATGTGTTTGTTTATTTGCTTATTTATTAGGATGCAGAACCAAAGTGTATATAACCGAGGAAAAATATATAAAGCAAAAAATAAAAAAATAAAAATATACCCCCTTTTCCTGTGGTCTCGTGCCCCCATTAATCATTTTGATTGTGGTCGATCAAGGGGAACGGAGATGGATCAAATGATGCAATTCTCGACTCAGACAAGATGGTGTTCCATGGAAGCCCCTCCACATTGAGCAGGGAGGATGAGGGAGAAATGATGATGCGTGCAGTGCTCTGAGTTGATATACCTTCTGCATGTTCTGTATGATGATCGGCTCCGTCCATAATTATGAACCAGTTTTTACCCTCTATCTTTTCATAGCCCATTATGTGACAGAAAAACCATCCTAAATAATTTGTTGGTGTTGCCGTTGTTGTTGCTGTTGATGATGATGGTGATAAATGATGATGATGATGATGATGATGATGATGATGATGATGATGATGATGATGAGATGATGGTGGTGGTGTGGTGATGATGATGATGTTGATGATGATGGTGATGACAATTTATTTTTAATGTCTCCTTTATCAAAAGCAGGGTAATCCTATTCAAATCGCAAGGCCTACTTTCCAAGGGAGCCCTGCAGCTGATGATGATGACGATGATGTTGCTGTCGTTGTTGCGTTCGTGTTTGTTGGTGTTGTTGTTGCTGTTGTAAGATTGGTCTGTAGATGCCAGTTTTAAACGTTCTCGATCCAATTTCCTTACCGTGTCAACGCTGATGCTAAACTGAAGTGAATCTGACGGCTCATCGGGTTACGCACTGTAAACAAAATCAAACCGAGGATGAATGGCGGGTCTCAGTGGTCCGTTTGTCAATGCAATTATATGCATAAAAGATGGCCGTCTTCAACAATCTCCCGATTTCATACCAATTCCTAATCATTTTTGCATGTGCAATGTAGGCTATTTCCATATGCTATGTCCGGCATGCTGTGTGTGTTCATATGCGAATAACTTCAAGACCTGCAGTGGGTATGGCGTCTTTGTGGACCTGAAGAAAATGATATTAATTTTGCGAGGATCATTGCTGACTTGTCGCATTAAATGTTAACGAAATGTCATGCTCTGGTTGAGTTGATTTTTTTTTGGGCAGTGTGGACAGGCCTTTTATAGCTGGTCCCACGTTTCCCATTCTATCTCCCCTTCGTAAAATTCAGTTCATGCGTAGGTAGGAATGTTAATGATCACACATTATTGGTGGATGTGAGATGACATTGTGACTAGCATGGACAAACTTTTTATATAGCACGCAAGACTAGTAGAGGGAGAGAGAGAAGAGAGAGAGAGAGAGGGGGGGGGGGAAGAGGGCGAGAGAGGGAAGGGAAAAATGGGGGACATCTACACAGGAAAGTAGTTATAAACGGAGAGAGGGGGAAGGGGAAGGGGAGATGTACTTCTTGTATATATGATGTGTGATTAGACAGAGAGAAGAAGAATGAAAGAAGGGGCGACACATAGAATCGAATTAAAAGATAGACAAAATGAGAGAGAAAGAGAGAGAGAGAGGATATATAGAGGGGGGGAGATGGAGAGAGAGAGAGAGCAAGATAGAGGTAGGAAGAAAAGAGGAGGAAATGAGAGGTAGGGAGCGAGACCTCGATAGAGGATTAGTATAAGGAGGAAAGGGTGGATAGATGTCAGGGAGGAAGACATAAGTAGGAGGAACAGAGCGAGTGGTAAAATGAGGAAAGAAAGCGAGGTGCATAATAAAATAATGAGAAAATAAGATGACGAATGAAAAGATAGAGCACTCTCAGGGACCAATCCAAAATTCGATGAAAACCTTGATCCTATAGATTAAGAAATCAACTTCCCGATGACCAATTTTGGATTTTCCCCTAATCACAATCTCTTAGATCAATTTCTCATCTAAGAAATTTGTGAAACGACAGGAAGATGAGAGAAAGCAAGAGAAAGAGAGAGAGAGAAAGAAGAAAAGGCAGAGAGAAAGAAGGATGGAAGAGACATTCGGATGGAGTACTCTTCTTGAAGTCATTGACATGACTAGTCATGATTCACCTGAATTTACCTATCTAATAAAACACCTTCACTTACAGCCCTTCCCCAACCAGGTCGTGTATACTCTTGCAATCAAGCAAATCTAGCAAACCTTGTACATAGTGTCAATGGAAGTGAATACCCCAATTACTCATCTACGTTACGAAGGAATGTAATCGAGGGTATCGTGACCAATTTCTTTCTGGCAGTCTCAGTTACAGGATCGTCACTCATAGTGTGTACTGTTTGACGGTATAATAAAGCGTTCACAAGGACAAGAAAAGGATACGCCCTCCAACAAATTGCTATGGAATAACGAATATTTCTTTGTTCTATTTACGTATGCATACAAAA